>LUCH01001047.1:95090-147256 GCA_013368495.1 Paragonimus heterotremus
GTACTCCGTATGTCATCTGAGCGTTGACCGTACCGGGCATTATATACTGAGACAAACAACAGCTGGGTGAAACCACATGGTGGTCAAGCAACAACGTGGTTACGAAATATTAAGACTATGACTGTTCCACCGAACAAAGTTGGTGGGTATCACCTGCTTGGATGGGGTCCTCGTGATCACTCCAAATGATGGTAGAGCATTTGTCGCGTTTGGGCATGTTGTTTCTGTTGCTGGTTCGAATCCAGCCGAAGTCCAGGTTTTTCGCTATTGGGTCTCCTGTAAATTACCAAACCTCCCAAGCTACTTATCAAAAATAATACAATCAATTTAATGACGATATGTTCGTATCAGAACGGCCTTGTTAACCAGCTTGGAGTTGACTACCACGAAATAATTAATGATCCTGTAATATTTTATGTCGCACATTTTTAGGCTGATCCTACAGAATTGTTCTTATTTGGATTGCTTGCACACAGATCTGTTAAACTAGGTTCAACCCGTCAGTTCTTCGAGTCGTGAGGTAAGACTCTGTGTTCGGCAGTCAATCCAGTGAACACTACTGTTGACGAGACGATCAGTACATAAGTTGTTCGCACTTCGTTAGTGAGAATGGACACAGCCTACCGCGGACCACGTTGACCTAGTGTCAAAACCACTTCGATCTCGAAATAAAGTTGACGTCTATGGCAATGCATCTTTTGAAAGTAGCACTGGTGCATTTGATAAAACATTCCATATTCTTTTCCAAAAAAGTTAAGTTTTATTTAATTTGTTAAGTACATAAATGTAACAGTCCCGTAAAGTGTTCGAACGAGAAGACTAAGTCATTCTGCTTATTGTACCGTTCTTACATTGCAGTTGGAATTAAAGGTGATCTTTGATGATTGAGCCAGGTTTCCTAACCGTCTGGTGTCATGGAAAGCGATCAGGTCTCTCCAATCAAGAAATCATGGATCCACAAATAATAACAGCTTGATTCTTTCATAAACAAATTGGCAAAATTGACTAAAACTTCTGCAGCTGGCTGTACAAGCATTTCTTTTTCGTTTATTTTATGCGCGCTTTATTTCCAAATATTTGTGAAAATTGTTCCATCACGTTGGTTTGTTAAACTGTTTGTTTTGTTTTCCATCTTTTCACTGTAGTTTAACCTCTGAACTCTCTGTCAGAACTTTGTGCATCCAAATGCTGTACTATCAGGACTCAAAGGTTATTGGCCGAGAAATTGACTGCCATCAGCATGGAATGTCTAGAAAACCAATCATAACGCGACCTGATGTTGATATCAATTCTATCCAGTATAGTTTTGCTGGATTCGATGAGACCCACACCAAACCTATTGTCAATACAAATGGTCTCACGCTTGATGCGAATGGATCACACTACAATTTCGCTCGTCTCCTTCGGAATGAACCTCCGCAGCTCCCAACACAGTTAGCTATAATCGAAGATAACGGCGAAAGCAATCAAGGCGTCAAAGCATTCCCGTCCAGTCACAATCAATACTCAACAGGAAGCCATGAAAGCACAGGCAAAGTGAGTTTGCAAAATATTGAGGTACACTTGGCTGCGATTAATATTATTTAAAGATTGTAACAAAAAGTAACTGAATAACGTCGGAGTGTTCGTCTGTAAGTTGTAACGGTACTGTCATGATGCCCTTCGATGATATTCGTCTAAGTGGTTGTTTGCCACAATCACACGCGCACTCGTTCATCTGTCTGCTTTTGAGTTTAGTGCCGTTCGAATCCTGTTCGGACCGTCAGATTGGCATTACAGGATACCCACATGCTTTGGACGGCCTGTTTTCTGTGAACAAGAAGACAGACATCACGAACATACTAGTGACATTGATGGATTTCCTGGGACTGTTAGTTTGCTCGTCTGAAGTTGAACATGTGGGACTGATAGTGATGTACACATTCCCGTGGGAATGATAAAGATAGATAATAGACCTAGTCAGCTTTCAGAAACTCATCTACTGTTAAGCTGGATATGAATTTTGCTTCGTACACGTGGCCTATACTACACCGTTATGCACAGTTTTATTAGTTTTTCAACTGATCTAGTAGTTAACCTGCTGTTAGAATAGAACCTTTTGATAGCTATATTTTCAAGCATTACTTTCATCCCCTCCCCAACTAACCGAATTAGATGTATCTTTTTGGGCGGGTGGTATGATCACATTGACTTAGGTTTTTGTCTGAGTCATTGGAGCTCGTGATTACACGCCTAGTGGGGATTCTAACCTACCATCGAAGATTGGTTGGTGTATTCTTACATTCTAAATAATCACCGAGCGAGATAAGCAAAAATAGAACCCTATATTTTGAACGGAAAACTGAGATGTTGAATTTCACAGACGCCGCAGGTTCACAAACAACGGCTGATAGCAGTATCTCTTTGTTTGTCAAATGTGCTCTAATCTGTATTAAGGCAGACTGAAGGTAGGTGATCTTTATTGCAAGGAGCGATAGAAGACTGATCAATCAAGTCGTAATAGTTTGAAGATCAGCTTGTAACTCGGTTGGTTATCCAAGTTCGCCGGGGAAATAGGTCGACGATTGTCTGATAATCCTGATCGGGATTACGTAATAATTGGTGTGCTTGTAGGCGTGTCTAGTCCCTTTTTATTCCTATTTTTATGACGTACACAACTGGCATGTTTTACGTTTGCGAATGATGAGAGTAGATGAAATGTTAACATACCGCAATATGTCTCTTTTTCTGCTCTAATGAAGAGATAAGTGGTTCATTTCATATTTTAACGTTGACAGCAACCATACTGATAATCATGAGCTGATTTCAGAATTAAAAACGTTCTGTCTAATATGATGGTACGTTCTAACCAATCTATCAAGGGCGTCTCCTTTCTACTCTACCCCACTTCGTTTTACATCTGAAGAACAACATACATCAGTTCACCTAAAACAACTCAATGAAACTGGATTTCAGAAGAAGAAAAAGCAACGAGTAATACCAATTTTTACCATCAGCTACGCTAGGGTAGGGATTCGCGAAGTAGCATAGTAACTAGATAAATCCAACGTCATGTGCCAAATTGACGATATCAACTAGATTATAATTTGTGTGAACCTCTGAAGCAATTATCCTACAGCAAACACTTGTCACAACGAAGTTCTGGAAATTTGAAATAATTTCCAACAATTTCCCTTTTACAAGATGGAAATTCACACAAATGGTTGGTCATCATAAAGTCAACTGTTTGAAACTTGTAAGAACAGTAACAGATCGAGTGCCTTACATAGACTGAGTTGCTGCAGAAATGACTAGGTGTATATGTTTCGTTTGAAAGAAAATGACGCACTTGCACAAGACATTGGAGGAATAACTGTGGCGCTTATATGATGATGATGGTTGGTTGAAAGCGTCCATTTCAGAACAGTACACATTGCATTTTGTACCTTAACCCTTAATTGTTTTTTGGAACATATTCGCGGGGCAATGTGGTCAAAATTATCGATGCAATATTGTCTACGTTGTTCTTGTGAATCATGGTCTATACCTATCTGTTACCGAAGTCAAAGGATGAAAAGCCGTACAACATTTGAAGTGTCACTTTATAGTAGATACACGTCTTTTTCAACAGTATCTTCGTTGACAAGGGTTATAGCTTATTTGCTTGATCCGTAGGTTTCCGAGTTTAGCCTCATGATCATATCCAAACCTTATTTTGAAATGATGACCACCACAGCAAGTGCTATTCGCGGACAAGTGGGTGCTGAAAATGTGATCCCTCTTTTAGGACTGTGGTAAGCACTATAGAAATGTCGATATCAGCCGAGAATATTTGAGACGACGAGCTGATACGGTTGCTTAGCTTCATTGTACGTCCGGAACGAGGTTGACCAATAAATCCCGTTGCGTTCCTAACATCACTTCGCACTGTGCTAACTAACATGTATGTGCCGTATACCCAATTCGTTAATAGAAATTACTGGAGATTTAGGATTTAGGAGCACCTAATAGTCTATACGTGTTCTTTCCTGGGGGACCGGTGACGGAATCGATGAACTTGTAGCTTCTACGTACAATGAGGTTCATTCCTTATGCGGAAGGTTTTCAACACAATTTTATTGTTGTGAGAACAGTTTGATCCCTGGTAATGTTTCTGAAGCTTTGTGTAAGGCAAACGTATTCCTTATTCCAACCTCAATAGGTTGTGCTGCTTGCACTGCCGACTGTCTGAGTACTCTGGGTGTTTTAGTCCAAAATCACAAGTGAGTACCGGCTGTTTACAGTAGGTGCTATAGGGGTTATACATAGCTGAAGTTATTTATGTGGATATTTGCAACACTACCGGTGATTAATGATGCAGAAAACAGGACCCGGACGATTAAAGTTCTGCGTGTCTATAGATCATAGGTAATTAAATACGGTGAGGCTACGCATATATACTAAGGTGCTTTATGGTTCGAAGTGTAGCAGAACTGAGAGTTATTTGTGTAAAATCGATCATGTAATGATACTAACGGCATAGGGTAGTCAGGGTCGGCTGCACAGTAATAAGCTAAAACGTCTGTTGCAAGTTGGACTCCGGGTTTGATGAACTAAACCTCTGGTGTTAGGAGGAGATCGAAATGAATTGGGACAAGTACCGTAGTTGTGGTCTCCCTGTAGTCCTAAATTCTTATGGAAGTTTCAGTAAATCTGACGGAATTACCTCCCATGCGGAAGTATATATATACTTATATATGAGTAAGAACGGGAATAGCGCCAACATTGTCGCACAAAGTATGTACACGGACAGAATTTCGTTCCTCCTTTTCGACTACCTGAGTGAAGGTATTACGGAACAAATGACCGATTCAATTCGTATGAGAAGAAAATTAGTGCGTCTAATAAACAATCACAATTCACTTCTATGGATGGTAATGACAGAAGTTTAAAACATAAAAACATCAGTAGAAAACAAAATGACATATTTTCGGTCAGTTCCGAAGATGAAGTGTTAATATCCTTATAAGAATAAGCATTACCTTTTCTGCTGATAATTAAAAATGACAAAATTTATAGTCTACCAATACACTATAGACAAGTATCATCAGAAGAAAACTAGGCGTTCTATGAATACGACAGAAATAGGAAGAGCATGACAAGAATTAAACGGCAAGTGCGACATGTTATCAAACCCCTTGGTTCCGGTTTCACAAGGTGGTTTGTTCGAGTTTGGTGTTACTGTTACCGCACTTACAATCATAACCTGGTTGTATTCAATGAAGCCAACTTGGAAACAAATTCATTCAAGTGTTTGTTTGAACACATCTGGATATTCTATCTTTGGCACTCATCCGCCTTGTTGTAATGTGTTTTGAAAATGGTTGATATCTTCAAAATCCTAGACAAATTTGTATTGTTTCATGTGACATTCATTCTAAGTTAACCTTTCCGATATTCGAAGTAATCCATAATGTGGCTTCCGATCAAACAGCCTTTTGGAATCTCGCACCAACTAGGACTTTAGTCGGTTTTAAAACTGAAAAACAGTAAGCAACGTGTAAAAGTCAAGCAGACTAAAACCTTCAGACAGTGACCACCTCTCAAGACTTGGAAAAAACGTCGTTTTAAGCAGGTGACCGCCGTGAAGAGGTTTGACGGATAGCTATAAGGTGTATAAGCAGTACACTCCTGGCACGACTAGGGGAGCATAGGTTTTGGTTTTGAGCATTTTATGTACATTTTACCACTAACAATAACATAGAACGTGGCAACGTGAACCGTCAAAACAAACGAATGTGGCAGCGATTCAATTTGCTAATTTGGTCATGTCTAAGGTAGGTTAACCATACGGTGGTTACCACTGTTGCTTCACAACATCCCCTCAGGCAAGCAATTATACCGCTGGCAGTTTTCAGAAACCAAACCTCACATTAGAGCTTCTTTGTGAAAAACAGGCGACCAAGATGTATCTGCATGTGAACGCTGCCGTAACTCATAAGTGATGTTTTTAACAACTCACTCGCATTTATCAAGTGTTTGCTTTTAACCCCCCCCCCCATGAGTAAGACCGACTTCAGGCCGAGCCGAAAATTCGCCACTTCGATGTGCAAATTTTATGCATCGAAACACATACAAATGATATCGATCATTGTCTGCTATAACTTGGAACTATACAGTCAGATGCTGATCACGGTGATTCGCCGCGTTTGCTAAAATGCCCTATCTCCATTGTCAATTTGAGTGCCATATATAGCCACTTGTATCCCTTAATATGGTGTTGTGGGTTCACAGTGCTGTCAATTGTTGGCGTGGCCATCAATTTTAGGGGCAGCCACCTGATGACTATAGACACTTTGGTAATTGGGCCGTAAAACAGTCAACTGTCAGCTTAGCAACCGCAATCGCATAGGTGAAGGTGGGAATGTGTCAAACAATACCGAGCGAAAAGTTTTCGACAAATATACAGTGATAGTTGGAAAAGGTAGGAAAATGAGGACACGTTCTCTGTGAGCTACCATGACACAAATTATTCATACCGCTGCTCATGCAGAAAAAGATAAAATAAAGGCAAGTCTAAGACTGACTTTCTACAGACAATTCAAACATACTTCAAAGAATTTAGCGTTCGATATTTAGTGTAATGTCGAACATCAAACGTACCGAACAGACTCCAACAAATCCATCATATGATTAGGTCTACTAAGTCCAACTGACAGTGGCTGCAGTGATTGTCGGAAGCAAGTGGCACTGGATTCGTCTCATCTGACCACTATATCTAGTGTCTGAAAGACCTGTAATTCCGTCCGTGCAGACCTACGAAGAATAAAAGTTGCCTGAACGGTCGTCGCTGCCTGTTGTGAAATCTATATTTAAATGTATAGGGCTGAAACTAAAAGTTTCCAAATTATAAAACATATCAGCATTAGGCTGACTAAGTCACTGTTGGTTTCATTAGCATGCAGCATAACTTCGTGCTTCGTTTGCGTGTGCAACCTTCCACGTTACACAGTTTATTACCTCATTGGCAGAAATGACTGGGATATTACTTTAGGCCCTTTCGAGGATTCATTAAAACTACGTATACCCGGAGTGAACCCTCGCTTCCGTGCCCTACGACCAAGATAGACTGTTAGTTCTTCCAATGCGTTTGAACCTGTCGAACGCGTTGGCCATTGCAAAGAGCGCGGTAGTCAAGGCGCCTGCTTCGCAAGCACGTAGTAAAGATTATGCACCATTGACGAGTCTTAACAAAATCAAACGCTAGTCATGTTTTCTTCAAATGAGTAGATCGAAAAATCCATCGTGTCTGGAAAGCTGACGCAAATTTGGATGACCAAGGTTACTCATATGCACCAAAACTTCTTGTTATATACCGATGATTTTCAGTAACGGGCCTACGTAATAAATTGCCAACTCCTACGTACATAATTTTAATATTTTGCGTGCTCTACCCCATACAGGTCAAGGTCATATTATGTGTTCATCAGTTCAGCTGTGGTCACGAATCGACTCCGACCACCAGTGATGTTACTCAGACCTGTGGTCACGCCCACATCGAACGTGGACAGGTCACATCTGTCCCTGCGACTCAGTGTATCTCCGTGGACACTTTCCGAAATCAGATAACACTCGTTGATCCAACGCCTATACGCAGGCATTCTGGACTTTCCAGGTCGAAACTGTTCGCTTTCGATGCGGTACTGACTCGTGAAGAACCCATGGTACGTATGCAATGTTTACAGTCTACTGATGTATAGTGGGTGGTCATGTCGGCTGTCACGCATGATGCGTGTTATTGTAGACGCACTAATCTTTACTCAGTCATCTGTCGGATAATTTAATCAGTAGACTGAAATCTCGCGAGACCACTGGAAATTAAATCACTTCGTCATGCTGATGCAGGCTTTGGCTCGTTCGATGTCGGTCATGTCACGCAACTGAGGGAAGTGCCAACAAATAAATTAGAGGGTAGGACAACCAAAAGGTTAGCTGTGTGTATTTGACACTTTGCTTTTACAACGGTTGTTCGGCCAACTGGCGGTATGTAGTTACCCTCACCATGGTGTGATAAAACGGGATAAACCATATATGAATCGATCAACAGTTTGTCCACATACAAACAGTTCATCGATATCTCGACTATCTGTTAGGTTAGTAGATGAAAGTATACACACCTCCGACCACTTCGAATATCCTTTTTGGTAAATTTCATTCAGACTGATTAGTCTTGTCTTGCTTGCTGATCTCTCCTGTACACAAGTTTACTTGCCCAACTTTTTGATTCCTTCTTCTGTCCAGTCTAGTGATTAGCTTCTGACATAAAGAGAAGATTGGAAATGCGGAGTCGGTACATAGCTGACTAAATCCTAGCATTTATGAATTACTCACCGCGTAACCCTCTTTTCGTGAGTATGGCTTGATAACAGCTATATGTGCAATCTTCCCAGCAACCTAGGTTTCAAAACTACCGACTAAAAAGAACATAAAAGCCGTGACATATTCGATCTACACGAAGTGTTTATATAACATATCGGGGTTGGTTTGTAGTGCTGATTAGTGCGCTGATAGTCAACGCACATGCAAATGTTTTGGTGATCGATAACAGTAGATGAAAACCTGATCCATTCAGACTTTTCCTTCATGAAAGTAATTTCATGAAACGTCACACGAAACATACAAATTCTATCAGTTTTAACTGGTATTTAGGCACTCCCCAGTTGAACACTGCTGTATATATAAGAGTTGGTAGTTTATTTGATTTCGGCATGAACACAGTTAACTATCACTTGTTGATAACTATCCTAATTTTTACAACACAGGTTGACTTATGCACGGTTGCCTTGAGCGACGCGATCCGTGCGGTATTGCGTGGACAAGACGGCTGTGTCCTTGCTATTGGACACAAACAAACCGGTGAGTGTTCTGATGTTAGATCAGGAGGATTTTAACCAGTCTTACAACCTGTCAGTTTGGAGTTTATGATGAGGCTGCGGTAAATTTCCTGATGGAAGAGTTCCATACCTGGTTCTCCATTGCACAAGGGTCAGAATTCCAGAAAGATAACTGTAAAGGATTCTGAATGCATGTACATCACTTATGCTGCCACGTACACTCCCTGTAAATACAGCACTGTGCATGGATTGACCTGTAATATTGCCATCAAACCGCCGCGTAGGAGCAATTGTTGGAGGTTCCTGTATAAAAAAAACCGGAGTAAAGCAATTTATGTAAAGCTGGCAGAGTACTTTTTTTTTACCTTACTTGCCCAGTTTAGGCATACTATTTCTATCGCTGGTCCAAATCCAGCCGAAGCTCTGATTTTTCACAATTGAGTCTGTTCTAAATTATGAAATGTGCCAAAATATCCATCAGTAATTTAAGTATGTGCTTGAACACATCAGTTTAACGCTGAATTAGACCTGAAGCACATATTTTCATTACCGACTGAATTTTGTTTCAAGGAGGGCACTGTTCACATTTTACCGCTGATTTAGCATTCAACTAGACCGATTCTTAAACGAATCATTAGGCCTATGTGTTGTTCTCGTCAGAGTTTGACGGTGCTGTATGAACAGGTTGATTGATCCTCAGCAGGTGGCTTTCCATTTTTCTGGATCAGCCATCTACATTAGTAACGCTTAGTAATAATTATATAGGATGACCAATACAGCTCTCAACGATGGATACTTGTTACGGTAGATATAAGCCAAATCTTTAAAATCAACACCTACAGTTCACCGAGACCTGATACAAATCATCACTAATAAACGAAAATATTTGGTTAGGCAATTTGTTCACTGCCTACGTGCACTTAATAGTTATAGAGCTAAACATCCTAGGACGAACTAATGCGTTGCAACTGAAACTGGCTCAATCGTGACATCACACACAGGGTAGATTCCATGTTAAAAATTGCCCCCCTCCAAGTCTGTCAGGGAATTGTTAATTACACCTTTTTTTCTCCCTCGTCACATGCTATGTGATTGTCAAACTGGATCACTCACATTAGAACATTTCCATTTGTTCTACTCCATACATAAAGTTATTCATTATCAAATTCTTTTTTTTGTCTGACAGGTAAAACATTCTCAATGCTTGGGTTGGACAATTCTTCACAGAATGCTGGTATAATACCCTGTGCGATTAGCTGGCTATTCCGCTTATTAAATCAACAGCAACAGACCAGTGGTACGCGTTTCTCCGTTCGCGTGTCCGCTGTAGAGCTTCACGGGCCAGATGAAAGCTTACGAGACCTTTTAGCGAATGTCGTAACCTCCGGTAACTTTGATACAATTTGAAAATTCTTTGCCGTACTAGACGGAACGCGACTGTTGCATTTTCATTCAAAACATGTCTCTAGCATGAGTTGTTCACACTTCGTGGTCAAAAGCTTATGTTCACATATCACATGTCTGTGATTAATAACTAGTGAAAACATTAGATAGCCATATCTAACTATGACTTGTGTTCTGTAACAGTACTTGGACCAATATTTCGTCAATAACTAAGATTTCGAGTGAGTTAAAACGAGCCTTCACAGTTCTTTCCAACCTGAGGGAAATCCATCCAACGTTTTCATCACACGCTTCTTAGTTTACGATCAATGCAACTGTAATCTAAATCTTCTCAAATTATACTCAGCTGAGGAAAGATTGTCCCCAAGTCAATATCTGCAACCAACTATCGAAAGAGCTAATGGACAACGCTCAAACACTGTCGGTCTGGAGTCTGACGGGCGAAATGTGGGGTCCGTGACCACTCGAATTGCCAAGCAGTTAGCCAAGCAAAGTGAACTACAAGCTTCAACTGCGGAAAAGGCGGCTCAACTGTTGGATGTAGCACTTTCCAATCGGGTTCATGTAATCAATGAGTCGCAGTCGGGGCTCTCACATATGCTATTCACCCTACATATCTATCAGTGTCGAGTGGAACGTGGCGAGAACGGGACAAGTGGTAGGTTCTATGCCCACACTTTTGTGTTCATCTTCAATTTCGTCCCGACTTCCAAACTGTAACATTATGTCCATTTGTTTTAGTTGAAATCTATGTTTATGACGTACATCACAAAATTAGCTATTCATTTTATGTTTTTTGACCTCATGATCTCAGAAAATAGTCTGCAGGATAATCCGAATTAACTGATCGCCAGTGCTTGACTAGTATCTGTACAAAACCCTACTCTTTTCCATAAGTTACTCCTTCATTCAAAGTTGTTAGATTGGGAGAATTTTATCTTTGAATGCTTGGACTTTTGGCAAACGACACAGTAATTCGGATGCGCTAACATTTTCTTTTTTGAAAATTGGCTCGCTAAAGTAAATTCAAGCACACATGTCTGCCGAGTATGTTGAAGTTCCGTGCATCTCAAGAGCAAATATTCGACGGCGTCTTACATCTACCTTGACAAAACAGATTCTGCTTAAAAGTAGCTGTAAACTTAACAGACTACCTATCAGAAAACTTGTTCATAAATGGGTCTGCTTCAGGGAGTGACGGGATTGTTTTACGGGACCGTATATGGAAATCCCGACTGGTGTTTCTGGTGGGTGAGAACAGAAATGGGTTGAAATGCATCAGAAAGGAGAAGAAGGAATTAGTGAAGGTTCCTTCAAAAACTCTGCAGTTATGAGGTGAAGAAACTGTTTGAGGTTTTTGGAAACGCTGCTACGTTTGGGACTCTGGTTGTTTGGTCTTACCACGAACGTAAGACCTTCCTCAGAAGGTGCATACGAGAATGTTAGGGAACGACATGCCGGTATGTGATAAAGCATACAACGTTAAAATGATAAATTGGAGGTCTTGGTAAAAATCGGACCTCGAGTGACCAGGTAAGTTTCTGAGATGATCCAATGAGCCTGATCAGTGAAAAGTAGATCGCGGTCACCAGAACAAATTGGAATAACACTGGTCCATAAGGAGCAAGAACGAAACGTGCTGGCAGTTCCGGCGAGAACCAGATATTTTGGACAAATTCGTAGGTATATCTCGCAAAAGTTGAGAAGATCATCCCGTGAGATCTAAACTTTCAGCTACTGTATTTGTCGCCACATCTGAATAGGGACTCGTGAAATGGAAGGGACATATCGTTCACGCAGACATTAAGAGAGAAAGGACTGCACCTTGTAGACCATCCTAGTTAACTTGCACGGAAATAAGAATTCTGTAACTAAGGCTGTTAGACAGCGCTCTAATTAGTTTCGAATGGGTTGGGACAGGAGAATGTTCAACAACTGTGTCAACAAGAGTCTTCAGTTAGGCATCTTACGAGGCAGTTGAAAACACACTTATAATCCAGGAAGCCCCGCCTTCCAGTTTAACACCTTTCTAACGGAAGATGCGAAACTGTGGAAAATTTGTTGAAATAATGCACGACTAACGATAAGCGAACCAAGATTTGTTATTGGTTTCAATGAGAGCTTCTATGCTATTGAATACTGTCTTCTCGATCATTCTTCGGGCAACGGTTGTGCAAGTACCCTATCGGGATTTCGAGTTACCCTTTTTCAGTTTCGAAGTAAGACTACAATAACTAGTGATCGTGGATTCAACCACTGCCAGTACCACTAGGAAGCACATCCGTGGAACATTCAGCGGACATTCCAGCACCTTCATTGAGAGTTACTGACGCCAGCCTGTCTGGTTCTATGACATTAGAAGCCAACGACCATCGATGCATTACGTGTTACAACTATCCTTAGTAATCGGAAACCTGAAGTTGATGCCCCTGGTTTGAAAGTTTGACACTAAACGATGTAATCATTGATACTGCTTCCCAAACTTGTTCAAAAACTTGTGAAGAAAGGTTAATCTTTACCAGCAACCCAGCTACCATTTTTGAAACTAACATAATGCTTTTACAATCGGCTAACACAGTATTTTCTTAAAACCTTGCTTTCATCAGTGTTCTTGTTAGTTTTTTGTTCTCACATTGATAGAATGGCAATTCCACTTGTGGTGATCGGCATTTCTTCTTAAACAGGTTTCGTGATTAACTACAGATACAAGGTGTTACCGTCAGTTTTTTCGAAGTCTATTCTAGTGGTGTTTCTATTTCGGTCTCATTTAGAAAGCGTTTCGTGTTTTCGGCTAGTGGAACTTTGCAACTAGCACGGTTGACAAAGAACCACTTACAAGCTGCCTCGCAGTTAACCTACTTATGTTACCTCTTTTGAAAGCTTCGATAATGACTGTGTGCACATAGGGACCGGTGTGAGTGTACTTCCAGGCACCACTCATGACGACGTTCGTCTACGGATGTGTTATGAGTTGCAGGGCGATTGACAACCTTAGTTGGTTCCTGTTCTCTGATACCCGTAATTCGTTTTGATTAATTTAGTTAAATCTTTCCGTGGTCACTCGGTCACGGTAGACAATGCATACGGCCAGTATAAAAAGAACAGGAAATCCAACTAAGAAACTTTAAAACCCAAAATGTAAATCCTTTGGATAAACAATGCATTTTCGTGTTCGACGGAGAAACTCATATGGTAGGGGTACAGTCTTCTGATATGAGTTTATTCGCATGCAGAATTCATAATTAGACAGACTGCAACTTACTGCAAGTTTCCGATGAGACACTTCGTTTGTAGGCAATCGGGTTGGTCCGTCTGGAATAAACATGAACATTTCTATCGGAATGGATAAAATTAACAATTAATATTGATGTCCTTTGATGGCAGAATAAATATTGCGACCGTTGTCAGTAGGTTGACTGTGGTTAACAAGATAGTGGATGTCAACTTGTATAGGTTTATGTTTGTCATACAACTACAATAGATCTACCTGAAAGTATACCACGAAATATTGCTTTGATTTTACGAATACTTGATCACAAAGACTTGGCAGTTGAGTTGAGTTTTTACATCAACGCTGCATGAGATGATCATTGCTAACTCCATGAGTAATACTGATTCGATTTCAAAATGCTTTAAGCAGTACACACTATATGCTTAGCTACTGGAGCTGACTTTGACGGCGCTTAATTTTGATGCCGCATACAACTTATGATTAAATGGTTTGTCATTTATTTTGCAGTTTCTGGTGGTCGAACCCGATTGCATCTTTTCGATCTCGGATGCGGACGTTACAGCCATCAGGCTTCGAGCATGTCAACAACTGTGCGGTTGGGCAATAAATATTCCAAGAGGACATCAAAACACGAAAAATGTGACCCTAAAGCACATCGTTCTTCTGAAGGCAGTCCCAGTGAGACAGATAACTTTAACAGAGAAACAACAGGCAATCACAGCAGTACCAAATGCCTGTCTATATCAGGAATGGCCAATGTCTTGTTAGCTTTGCTAACAGGCCAACGTTATTTACCTTTTCGGGATTCAGCATTGACCCATTTGCTCAAAGAAGCAATGACTGGAAACCAGATGCACCCGTGCATTGTGGCCCACATTGCTTCCGGTGCACAGTATTACACAGAAACTTTGCAGGTGTGTTATCTTAATCGAATTATGTAATATTGGTTTTGGTCTGACGCACATTTGTTTTTAAATGTTGTTTGCTTCAAAATTAGTGGAACGTTTTTGATATATCTGCGTGTTGCTCTCGTTTCAACGCAATGTCTTGATCGTTTTAGAGTTAGAGCGTTTAAACAGCCATTTCTTCTGATCTTTAGGTCATCCAGTTGGTGTCCAAACTTAGTCGGCTCCGACGACGTCGTGTTGGCTTTTCCGCAGCCAACACGTTGAACTCTTCCCTGACATCCGACCAACAAACACCAGCCGGTTCTCGTGATGAAGCCGGTTCATCCTCTATGGACGGATTCTCGGAATCTGAACGCAATAATCGATGCTACCGCCGATTTCGTGGCCCCAGACTGGGTCGTTCTTCTTATTATTCTCGTTCAATTGCATCATTTAGTTCCGAGCTGGACTTCACTTCTAGCAGTGAACAGTCCTGTGATACTGTGATCTATTTGGGTCAGAGTGTTCAAGCGCACGGAACAAGAAGCGATCGGCCGGCGAATCCACTCATATCAAAACTCGGTCCAAGGGGTGCAGCTGATGGGAGTGTTGATGCCAGATCCGCATCATCGGGACACTTGAGTGCTGGCGAAGCATCAAATGTACCACACAGTGACTCCGGACAGACAAAACAGGTAAATTAAAGTAATAATCCTTCTTCAATGCTACAAATGTTTGTGTGACAGTTGTACTTTCAGGAGCAACACGTTTGGATAGTGGGAAAGTTCCAAACTATGCAATGGAAATGACCGATCTTAAACAACCACCAGTAAGGATGATCGATAACTGCCCTGCACAACGAAGTAGAATCTTGTTTACTGCCGACGATACTGTGGGTGAACATGGGGACTTTTCGGCATCCTTAAGCACCGTGTGGTGACATTTGAGTAGAATGATTTGAATCCATCCAAGTACACAAAGTGTGATTGACGAGTTGTCATACTTAACGAGATGTCATGTGGAATCAAACTTCATTCGGCATCATCATTATGAAGAGTTCTGTATGTAGGGGAAGCACGGTCATGAAAAGATAGCGCTGTGCGCGCGCGCACTCGCTCTTCACACGGTTCGACCGCCATTCAACAAAGTGGTGTTGTGAGATGGGTCGTATTATGCGTTAAAGGAAGAATTGGCTACGTCAGACTAAGCAAATGTTGAGGGCAATTTCCTTGACCGAGTTTCTTGTTTTGGTTGTAAATTCGACGGAATTGGCCCAGCGTGCAGTGTTGGCCAGTGGTAGAACTTTAGTGTTCAGCAAATTAACGTAAAAAGTACTTGTGGTCTTATCGAGATTTTTTATTCATTTTCACAGTTCTTTACTTCTACTGGCGATGCTATAAATACGGGACACGGCTTCGGGTTAGTCAAGCGAATGACACCTAGAACCAATGCGGCAGTGTGGCCACGAACATTCTCATTGCGTAGAGCGAAAGAAGTTTTTCAGTCACAACAAGAAACTTGGGTTGACGGTCCCAGAGCAATCAGCGTTCCTGTTAGTCCACCTGCTGCGGTTAAATCTTCTGCTTGCGTTCTGTCCCCATCATGCGGTGAGGAAGAGCTGACACCACTGCTGCCATCGATTACCGTAAGAGAACCTTCCACTACTCACTCATCTGTACAACTTCTGAGTGTCAAAACGTCAATTTCATGGGAAAAACAAGACTTTCAGGATCAATTTGGGGGGTTGACTACAAAGCCTACGTTCGGTCTCGCTGAGTTCCGTCTTCCAAATACATTGGTGAATTCTGAACACGTTCAAACAAATCACCCCAACAGGGATTGTGGCAGCACCGACGATCGTGTACGTAAATATTCATCTCTGTATCTGCGTCAAATTATCTGTTTCTGTGTAACTAACTGATGAGGAATGATAGTTAGTTTTCAGTTGATCAAATAACCCCACTCTTAGAGTCCTGATCTCACCATCAAACCTCATTTCCACAGAGATCTTGTTCAGAAGCAGTTAGTTTCCAATAGACCCTCGTGACTGAAGCCAACCTGCCAACTTTGTTAAACTAAGAGTATCTATTTGAAGTGAGGAGTCTGGCAAACTAGAACAGAAAGAATTTCTTGTAGGTAAATGGATCGGTGATGTTAAAAGCCACGGCTCTCCAACTTGTATGTTATATGAAAAGTGCTCCATACCTTTGTAAGTAGATAATGAAAATTAATAAATTTACTGAAATAATCTTGCATTTGTATCCTTCTTTCTATGTTTTCCCATTAACAGCAACTGCCTAAAACGGTAACGTTTACACCGTTGGCCTGGCAGGCGAAAAGTGGAATAGAGCTTGCAATGGACAATGTGTTACATACCTTACCTGCCTGTGATTATACTGTCCTTGATCACGATTCCAAACGTGGTCCACGAGCATTATCAGACATATCCGAGCGCACAGAAGACACGGAAACAGTGCCAGACTCTAATACTTTGAAATCCAATTCATCGAATGATGTGATAGATTGCTTATCAGTTTTGAACTTGGAGACTCTCTCATATCCAGATATCTGTCATGCAAAATATGGTCACCGTACACTGAATGGTAAGAAAAACCAATAAATTTCTTCTTTTCCATTTAATTCCTAGACATTTCTACCCTTCACATATTTCCTAGAGGTTGACCCTTGTTCAGTGATTTTTCATGACGATGGAATTGTTAACTGAGATTGATGGAGGACGTAAAGTGGCTGAGGTTTTAATCGGGTTGGTACGACCTTGGTGACTAACTTGCCCTAATGGGAAAGCCCTCATTTTCAAATTATCCTGGTTGCTATACGAATACTGTTAGCACTTATTTTTGTGGTGCAGTTTGTTCATTCTGAGCGAGTCGTTCAGTGATGGGTTGTTTTCCTTCGTTGTTGGCAAGCGGTATCAGCATCTCATGAAGAAATGTCCGAAGTCACTCATTCAAGGTGCATCCGTTTCCAGAAAATCGAAGTTACTTTGTAACACCATACACTAGTATGTTTGTATCAGTGAATTTTGCAAGAAATTTGGATTAGGCAGTTTTGTGGGTTTATTTAAAAGTATTCTCTACTCCATACCACTCCAAATGATGATCAGCTTTTACTTACGTACTCCCCTTGTGCGTAAACTACCTCTTTGTATTTTGTGCAGACTTTTGAATAAAAACTCAAACTTCAACAGATTTAAATGTTGTGACCCACTGGAACGGAACCATATGTAAATGTTTTTCACTGCTCTCGTTGAAACTTGGTCGAAAACCCAGGTAGTTTGCGGACAAAATCCTGATGCATAACCGTCATATTCTGTTATCGTATGCACCCAAAGCTCTTTATCTGGTGCTGTAAAGAGATATGCACATACATCCGTGCATGTCCGCAATCGAGCATGAGATTCTGTTGTGCTTATTCACCTGAACTTTAGTGACTCCCCAAACTACTTAATCACAGTCCCCTGAACGGCTGAGTATAAAACTGAGTAAATGTTTTGCTACTTTTTCCTTGCGAGGTTGAATTCATAGGTTGACAGTTTTAGTATGACTGAACTGACGTTTCATCTTATGTTATTGCTGGTTATGTGGTGGGTTCCATAGCTGTAACCTCATCTATCGGAGTATGTATAATAATTTCCGAACCGCATTTGATCTATTCGTACGACAGTCTGAATAAGTGAACACTGTACGAAAACTGTAAGAATGTATTGACTTCCAACAGATGTAAAAAAAGACCGCAATGGTCGTCTGTTTCACATTTTTTTAACAAACTATGCTTCTTTTGACGGGCAGACTGATTGTATTTTACCAAATATCTTCTATAAATGCAGTACACACTTTCCTACTTAGAACGCACGGAGATATGAAAAAGCAATCGACAGATGTTTTTCAGTTAGTTAATTTCATCCAATAGCTAAATTAACCTTCCATTATTAAACCCTTATTTTTACCACTCACTAGTTGCATGACAAAGATTGAGGGCATTTTATAATTTGTAGTCCAGAAGAGACCCAATTTTGTAGTTTCGGAGCTTTGGCCGGATACGAACCGGCGACTGAAATATCCTGTACACACATGACAAGTGCTCTGCAAGCTGATCTATGAAGCCGTGCTGGGGGCTCATAAATCTTACACTTGGACCCGGCTACTCACCCAGCCCACTGTGTCATGTGGAGTCCAGCAAATAATACATGAGATTACCTATTCAAGCGGTGTTTCTCAGACAGTTCACGGTGAAATTCGCCAATTTCACCAGAGTTAAAATTTGAAATTTTTGAGCTTCATGCCTGGCTTCCTAGCTCGACTAGTGGAGTACAAACCGTCTTTGGGCAGCATGTTTCTGTTGCTGGTTCGAGTCCAACCGATGTGCAGAGTTTTTGCAATTAGACATTTTCTACCTCATCATATTTGCCAAACTAATTGTTGGCAATATATTCTGTGGTTCGCCAGGATCGTTTGGGATGATTGTTCCAGTGTTATTGTCTTAATGCTGATTACCAGTCTGATAGAACTAATCTACTAGAGGCCCAGTTGAGAACACTCTAGGCTTCCAGTCGACACGTGTCATCGACAGGTACATGATGTCCAGATGAAATGAGGGCTATATCGGGTAAATTATGTAATTATACTGAAAGTCTGGAATTTTCATATTTGGACTCAGTTACTTGACCGTACCTTTGTGTCATGGAATTCATCAACCAAACGAGTAGAGCACTTACCACGTCTGGGCGTCTTGTTTTCATTGCTGGTTCGGGTGCACCCGAAACCTGCAATTTTCACGATGGGGTTTCTTTCATACTATCATAATGATAATAACAAACCAAAATATTACCCTTTGTGGTGATGAAAATATATATGTGATCTGGTTTGGTAAACATGCACACAGACAGTGGTTCATGCAAATGTGCTCTTGTCACTTAAATTTTTCCCCTATTTTTTAACTTCACTAACTGATTGTTTTACATCAGCCCACTAAAATGAGCTGTTCCTTCAAGAGCCCTATAGAAGAATTGCAGTTTATCGGCTTAGCTTGGTTCAGGTGATAAGTGTTCGGTTTAACTTATCAGTTTACGTTGGCGTCCGCTACAGTAGGTCTGCAGCAATACGGAATCGGGGGCGTTAGTGACCGATGTCCATTAAAACTGTTTGAAATGGTGTGGTTACCTTACGATACCCACACTTAAATCGACGGGACAGTATCGAATTACATGACTGACCTGGTGCTGCGACGCTAGCGAATAAAATGTTGATGCGTCACATTAGGTTCTCCCGTTCGAATTTATTTCAGACTCCCTTTACTTAGTGAATCTAAGTAAGATTGCTGAGGTTAGCATAAGTAAATATTTGTTTTAGAGTACTACGTCAATTTATTGTCAAAGTGTCAAACAGCAGATTTTGTAGACCCACTCCAGCTAAGAAAACAGTCTACCACACTTGATAGCTACGATTCTGTACACAGCTATCTAGAGATCGGTTTACTGATGGAACAAACCAGTATATGGCTGACGAAACGTGTGAACATTGGACATAACTCACGTGACCTGGTAAAACAACCCAACCGCATCTCTACTAGAGGCGTGTAATGTGACAAGTATGACAAACACCTTCTTATTGCCATCATCCTGAAAGCCCTAAATTAACACACAGTAAACCGGCCCTGTATGTGTAGGAGTTGTCGGCCGTACTTCCTCATATGCTATAGATATGACCGATAACAACGCAGCATGTATTTTGGTTTAATCTTTCGCTTTTGCGTTATTGTTTTGTGCTCCATTGTTGTGAATTCTCGCTGAAAGTATCCATTTGCATAACTCATTGCAGCCCACAGTTATAACTCTCTCGTTTCATTTGACTTCAACACATTTCCTGATAGTTCCTATATATGTTTCGTTATTGTTTTAAAGTAACCATATTTTGTTATTTTTTTCTCCTTCCTGGGCTTGCGTAAAGCGAAATTACTATTCTCTCTGGCGCATTTTAATATTTACAGATGAAACAAATGAGGTCCGGAATCCTGGTTGTCGTCCAGAAACGGATGATATAATATTGAATCTAAGAAGGCAAATTTGGGCTGCCTCCGCCATTCAAGGCGATGCCAATTCTCATGTCCGGACGCAAAGGAATGCTCGGGTAAGCAGTAATATAGTGGGACTACTGAATACTTATGAGTAGCTAAAGTTTTGTGATATTCAAGAGAGTCAATCCTGAATTATTTTTGCAATGAAGTCTCATGCGTGAAGCGGAAAAACGGGCAGATAGTATAGCCCAGATAAAGACAGATACGTTCGCCACTCCATGCTCACAGTCAACATAAGTGAATCATATCTTGATTTTTATTGCTTCTCTTATTTGAGGTAATTTCTGATTTCTCGTCACACGACAAGTAAGAAGTGGTTCAGTCAAACCGGTGAGTGACAGATCAGCGAGTATACAGCAAGTAAACAGGTCGACTGTTTTCTCTTTGCCGTTGAATTCTCACTAAATTGCGTCATATTGTTAACTCCAAGCTCTGCTCTCGATTTAATAAAGTGCGCTGTTTTAGCCGATAAAGAAACTGGCTTTCAGTTTGCCAATATAGGTAGCCAAGCATCTAAAGGTAAATTCATGGGTATACGACAATGTACCGTCATTAACAACCGACATGTGAACCGGCAGAATCAGTATCCGGATAGAAAAAAGGATTATGTTTAGGTTTTAAATTCGGAAAGAGCCTGTATCAGAAATTGCCATGCTCTTTCTCAACAAGTCAATAAAGTTGCAGCTTTTGAATGGGAACTGATGAGATCTATTATGAGCACCATTCGGTATACCGTAGCTTTTACCGTTAAGTAGCAACAGATCCATTTACTGATCATAAATAGAAGGTTTTCCTCACATCTCTTATCAAAGGTAACGATTCGGTTGGATAATTTGAGCACACGCAGTAAGCCCATTTATAAGCATCCTTTCACTTATAATATGTGGCGAAATATTCAAAAGGGTTACACTTTGCTGTCAGACGTCTGATTACGTGTTACAAACTAATCATGCTGATCAAAGCAAAGTCGAAAGAACTTTGTGTCACAGTACCCATAAACGATCCAACGAAAAGCAAATACAATCCGTATACTTGTCAATAATTCTAAGTTTGACCACAGATTGGTGATGTGTAGTTGCCTGACGTCAAGCTTCAAAGTGCATTTATTTACTGATGAGTAGTAGGGGATTTTGATTTTCGTATCGATTGAACATCACCCACAATTGATCGCAGCTGTCGCATTCCCATAGAATTTCCAGTCGGCCACTTTCGAACAGCAAAATCGCTAGACTTGAGTTTCGCTCTTATTAGGGGTCGTCAGTAGTGCATATCCTCGCCACTGCCGGGAATGAAATAACGGCCACGCTGTTCATTTATATACTTTCAAAATCTAACTGGTAAAAGGAAATTTCGGAAGAGACATTTTATGTAATATGTAGGTATCTCAAAAGTCATCAATACTTTCGTGGTTAGTGGATCAAATTGATTCGTTGCCTTGATCATGAGGTAATATGGCTTTTTGCCTCTGTTAGGAAGGCTTATGGTCCACTTCCAATTACTCCATAAACGGTTCAAACTGTAGTCAATAAAATGGGACTACTAATGAGTAGTCTGGGAGTATAAGTTACATACCCATAAGTTACACATCTGACGTGTGTTGTGTCTGCCAATGATGCGATAATTTCACGCTGCATTATATCGTGTATGTTGTGCACCAACCAAGGTTACCATTAGCTGGTTCATTATTCATGAGACTAGTTGAGTGGAATTCGCGGTTACGCAGGTCACTGTCGGTGCGGATTAATCACACAACGAAATGTTCAGTTTACACCAACAGTTTGAACCGCCCTAATGCACTACCTGCTGCCTGAACCCTAGTGTGTGCAGATTGCTAAAGCACGAATAAAAGCAAAGCTTGTTTTCATAAATTACTTGCAAACAATAGGAAATGACGCTTTTTGTTAAAGATGTTTGCCTGTGGACTTAGAACTCACTCTTGTTTTGTTACAAATATCGCCGCGATTAAAATGGGTCAGATATAAACTGTGATCCTGCTAAGATGACCACTTACGGTTGGAATATCCCGTACAAAAATGAACCCACATATAAAACTAACATGGTCTGTCAAATGTGTTTGGCGGGGAGTCGGTTACCCTGCCACCAAAAAATGTCGTTCTCTTTCTCCATTGAGCATAACTAGCAACCACTGGTGTTGGTTTGCTTCAACCGTTTCCTTACAGACAACCGGTTCAATAACGACATTTTGTTCCCATCAACGGTAGTGTCAGTTTATTGTTCACCTTAAAATATTTGATGCAGCAGCAACCATCAATCGCAATCGAATTTGATAGGTGCAATCACACTAGCAAGCGAGAATGTGATTGAGTTTTATGAGACAATTTGTCTTCATGTTTTATTCAGCTGTGTCAACCGGCATAGGGTTGAGATGTACCGATCGGCTGACCGCAGTCCGTACCATGCTCAGCTGAGTCTCAGCGTTAATGAACTACTCACCAGCCACGTCAGACAGTCGGCTCGAAGCGTAGTCATAACGACTGGATGGAATAGGGACATTTATCGTCCAATGGGCTTCAGTTGAATAAGAACTATGTTTGTGAGGTCATTAAATTACTGTCCGAATATTACGTATGTTCCAGCTTTTAACCATCCAGTTTTGAATACTGCCTTCTCGGGCCTCAGCACAACAGGCTGACCTGAAGTCAGAAACTAATCCACTCTGTGAGCTACACCTGATTTCACAAAGTATCTGCGTCATTCTGTCAGGAATCAGTAGCTGAAACAGAAAGCCGTGTGTGTGTGACTTGAGTGGTTAACTCCAGTCAACTGTGACCGTGCGTGTTGTGCAACATGATCTAAGTCTGTGCACCTGTAGGGTGACGCTTGAGTTACAGAAAGCATTTACTGTCTATTGAAAGCACACTACGGAAGTGTGATGCTCACTGATCTACTGCCCGTGATTAGCCATCTTTACGGTTTCGGACTGTTAAGCAATAAGCTTAAACCGCATAAGTTTCAGAAGGCTAGAAATGTCTTGCTTACAAAGCTACTGTAATCAGTAAGCTCAGCAGGTCTTAATTCATCCGGATGTTTGGTTATATACAGCAGAGTCAACTAACATTGGACAGGTTGCTTTCTTTCCAAACCAGATGATACATTTATTATTGCATCGAACCAAAAATCTCCAACTAATATTGATGAACTCATAATTAGTGAATACAGATGATGGTTTCGACTGTCACAGTTGATTGTATGGTGTTATTTGAGTAAGCATACATTAGTATAGGTTGCGTTTTCAGGCGGTAGCACACACCATAGCCGTTAAGATCGTTATTTGTTTCACAGTGGGTAATCTGTGACTACTAACGGTAGTTCTTCGGGAACGTTTGATCAGTTTCTTGGCTATTTTTGTCCATCGAGTATGCGTATCCAGTAGACCTTGACCACTCATCCTAGTCTATGGACAGTTGATAGTGAAGTAACAGGATACTAGGTTACTTAGTAATTATTTTGTCGTGGTCCTCAGACCCAGTGAAATCCGTTTTTATTCATGTTCAAAAGTGAGGGGGACCACTTTGTTGCCAAACAGTTTGTTTTTCACAGTCTCTAAGCGACCAGGTTTGCTTTATTTTTAGGCCATCCTTTTCAATCTTAGATGAAAATCCGTTTGTAATCAGTCCATGGCAAGCCTACCTTCTACTGAGGAGGAGCGAGCGATTTCGGTTTTCAATCACTGAATCTAACATAATACATGATGTGATTTTGGTGCGCAAGGAAGTTCAGCTGGTGAGACATGAGTCAGATCTTGCTAGCGCCTCAACTTGTTTCCAGAAATGTCTGTTCACTGTGAAAACCAGTCTTAATTTGCTTTCCAAGCAGCCCGCATTTCATAATGGCTTATTATCTGGGTGGTTGACAATCAGTTTCTTGTCCAGTAAGGGAGGAAATTCAGGAGTGACGTCAACATCATCCATTATAAATGTACGCAACACTGAAACAAAACAATTTCTGCATACTGCCTTACTTCTTGCATAAGATTCGATAAAACACATCTTGTTTAGATGTGATCGCTGAGTGCTTTCAAAATTAATGAAGCGGAGTGATGAGAAATTTACAAATTGTTGATAGATGAGGATGTGTACGTTCATCTGACTCCACCTTGGACGAATAAGAAAGAATTTATTTGATGAGTGATGGCAGCTCCAATGAGTCAACAACGATAGACTTGCGAACGAGAAAAACTTAAAAGTTAATAGGCGGAAAAGGAATCCAACTAAAGCTTATCATGCTTACTAATTGCATGTTTCAGTTAGCAGCGAGTAACGACTGACTAACTGCAACAGTAGGAGGTCTAGTGTTTCATTCAACCATAACGATCCTAATGACGAGGATGTCCAAAAATTCCGTTTGGTATCCCAAATATGTGTGCCAAATGTGCGATTGAATTCACCTGCTGAAGACATTACTAGGACAGACTTTGTCAGGTTGTTTTAGATTCAGTAACAGGACGCAGACAAAGTGTTCTCTGTCAATCAAACTGTTTGTGTGATGCACCTTTTACGAGCTACCACCGAACAGGTCAATTTGGCTGGGCAAAGCATACTTTGTATCTAGTTGTGAGATCTAGTTGTGAGACCAACTTTAAGTCTTCCGCGACGTCGATCATACACTGAGAAATGCCCCAGTTCATATAATCTATCTAGTGAGGGCGCACCAAAAAGTTCATCGAACTCCTTAGACAACTTCAGTTAAACTATCTAAACGGTGGATTGAATAACTCAAACACTGAATTTCCTTGCCTAACAATTAACATACAGTTGACAGACAAACTTCTTCGGTTAAAACCGTCGTTCTTGGATTCTGTTCACCAGTTACAGTGACCAGGTTTTCGCTTTTACGAAAGTACGCGCATAATGAAGCTGGTGCTTCACTTGTCTGCACGGCTGCAACCTACGACAAAATGGTCGTTCATAAATGGTTTATACAATGTACCCGTGTCTGTATTGCATAACACGTAATATTCTCCAACGTTACTGTTAAGTGATCATTATGCTAAGTTAGATGAAAGATGTAAACTTCATAGTTAAGCTGTGTTCATTCGAACAGTCTGCTCCTCTCAGAGTAGCATGACTACTAACAGCACATATTGTTTACTTTTTCACTTGTTTCATCCACCCTAAACGAGAAACAGACGTGAACAAACCTGACCCGTTTGAAACTATTTTGTTGCACAACTGCAATTCGAATCGGATTATCAAACAAACTGAAAATATTGCGCAATTCTGGTAGGAAAGTGAAGAGATAGCCAGAGACACAGATGTTTTTCACGAACAATTTGTACGACGTTCACTATCTAGCCAAACAGACACAGTCACACTCTACATTTGTCTAAGGTTGCGCGATTTGTTTCATACCGGAAGCCAAACCTAAACCACTGATCACATTTTTGACCCTGGCTGGGTTTATTTTCGATCTATTTGGAACTACTCATTAATAATGTCAAGTAACGTATATGACAGTCAACATCCCCGGGAGTAAGTAGGTTGGATTTCACGGTTTTCACGAACGTGAAAGAGTGGTTAGACCTCACGCCTCTAAGAGAAGTGGGCAAGCTCACTTCACAGATACTAGTGAAGTGCATGTAATTAAAAATACTGTGTACAGTTCGACTTTACTATTCAAATTATCCTGTGAATCTCAAATTTAACGTGCAATCCTCAACCTGTTAAGGCTATTTTCTCTCGTCCCCCACCTTGTCTTAGTGATCCCGCAGGTACACGTAATTGTTGTTACCTAATATTGAGGAGACAATACCCAATAAAATTGTAGATACCAGTTTCTGTTTTCTTTCATCGCTATGATCACATTTAAATTTACATTTAAATTTACAGTCGAACTACACGAAACAGGATTCATTTTCACCAGTCAGCCCAACAATTCTTCCTGACCTCCACGAATTTAATGAAAATGATCGGTTGAGTACGCAAATACCCAGTGGAATAAAGCAACTTGGCTACAGTCCACTAAAATTATTACATGACGGATTCAACAAGCCCAATGCTGTTGTCGATGCGACCGATGAAACGTACATAAAGTAAGAAGTTCAGCTATGCCCTATTTATTGGTTTGTCAGTGGGCTACGTTCACATTTTATAGCCGCTTTTCACTATAATGACACTTCGATAACCAGCACTAAATTCAAGTGTTAAGCCAAATATGTGATTATTATTCCAGGCAAGGAGCTGAAATCCGACACTTGTTTGTACTGCCATCATTGTTAGCCTTAAAGCAGCCGATTTTCAGCAGTCATACAGTCATATTCAAGGGCTACACATGCATTTCGAAGTATATCTATTTGCGGTTGACATACCAAATAATGGCCGTCAGTTAACCATAATTCCAGTCCCATGAACTAAGGAGGTAGATTGATTATTTCTGTTCGTGTTGCGAGATAAGTATTAACAAATGTATTCATTTTGAAGTAGACTAATTTTTTCATAACCGGTGTTGAAATTATCTTTCCGGCTCCTATCGTTATTCAATCAGTGACTGTGGCGAGCAAACGGTCACCGTAGACACATTCGAAAAAAGTGTGTTGGGCGCACAACCCCCATCATTACTCAACCCAAGTTCACTGTCCACACAAAAACTAACAGCTTGCAGTTACCAATCACCAACTGGATGTTTGGAGTTGAGATCAAACGTTCGCCGGGATAGTCTACCAAGAAACAGAGATATGAATCGGAAAGCACATTCGCCATCCCCGTCAGGACCTCAGTGCAGTAGACTATCTTCAAATCCCCAACATCCACTGACCCACAGCACAAACAACTCGTTGTTGAGGGTGGCGGCTTGGGTGAACTCCATAGAAACTGCGATCACTCCACAGTTGAATTCGCATCCGACAACTGCCCCAAAAATCGATTATGGACACTCTTTAGAGTCATCACTGAACGGTAACATGGTTATAGAGAAGAAAACTTCTCCAGTGGCCTGCTGCCATACAGAACGAGAAGAAAAATACGCAAAACTCGATCTTGGAAACACGCTTCCATCCATTCCATCTAATGTTACTGCTCGAATACCGTCACCGTCGATCAGTCTGGAACTGGACAGGCCATTGGCTCATTCAAGCAAAGGGAAATTAAGTTATGAACAGTCAGAACTTGGCACGTAAGTTGGTTTGTTATCAAAATATTGAGCATCCCTTTCTCGTCTTCCGGTATCGATTGTTTAGTCGTCTTGGTTTCACTAGTTTAGTAGATAAACGCTTCAGACGATTGCCAAAAGATCAGTAGAAATATTGCTGGAGAGGCGCTACTACACGTTCTCTGTCTTTTAGCCCGCTCATCCATTCGTCACCTGTGTCTACAATTTACCCTCCATATTAAAGATTGTTTATCAGTGTGCACTCGTTTACTAGACATACCTTCATTTATCTGTCCTGTCGAGAACGCCAGCTTTTCCTACTCGGTGCACCAACGGTACTTCGGTACTGCTTGGAAAGCAGGACCCCAGCAGATGCAATACTAGGCATTAATTGTGTAAGCGAGGGCAAATCTCCGAAGTGAGCTTAGACAGTGAGTAAAGCCAACTGCCAGGCACTGTCTGCAACACTAATCAGCACTAATCAAGCATATGTTGACGTCACACTCGTCCAGTAGTGACGTAATTACTTTCAACCATCACCCTGAATAGGAGGTACGGTTTGACTACGCGGTTATCATCACACCGATTTAGACTTCACAGACATCCAATCTCCAGATGACTCGAGCATACGGTTGCCCACTGCCTCCAATTATGTACCGCATACTGTCCGGTCTCTCGTTGACATTTTTCTTCTGTCCAAATTGTTAACCTCTGGTACTGGATTTTAGCAGACATCTACAGTGTCGGTTAAACCCAGATGCCATAGATGTGTTGGAGATAAACAGTTGAAGCTCCGTGAATGATTTTTTAAATACAGACGCTGGCGACAAATAACAAGAAAAGATGTAAACGATTATCTGTCTTTCACAATTTATGATATAATGCACAAGCAAGGGAGAATGCGCATCTCTGTCTAACTAACCAAAAAGGCGTGTATATAAATATAAGTCGGGGGAGTGTTTAGGTTTCCAGATTTCTCAGTGTGCGTGCCACAACTGACGACTACCATAGCCTCCTGTGGATTTAGTACTTCTGAACCTTATAAGTGTAACCAAAGCGTAGAGTGTTTGATTCAGCTGAAGTGGGAGCTATGAAACTGCGGTTTATTACCCCGAATTTACAGACCACCTGAACAACAATCGACATGAGGTCGACATTGTGTTGTGGAGTGCAAAGCGAAACTGATTGAAACATACGAGATGGCAAGAAAACATAAAACTCCTGTGCTTTCAATTACTCTAAGGAATCAAGGCAATCAATATAGGACTAGCAGGATGCAAACGGGAAATTCATATCGTCCTAGTTTCTATGTTGGAGTTAAAATACATTCATGAAGAATGGAAGCTCTCTCCAGAGTTGTGTAACAGAAGTTTCTTTAACAAAACTAATCAAATATTTATGGTCACATATTTCCTACAAATTTGGAGGCATTTATGCTTTTAGACGATATGTGATTTAGATCGAGCCCAGTATTGTCAAAGTTCAAGTGTATTCATTAGGATTTCTTCATTTCCGTGACGATTGAACAATTCCAGAATTTCAAAATGGTCCAACTAAATAAGTTACTTAGCTTCAGTCCGCACTCGTCTAACCATGTACGAGCCTATCTTTATGTCTTCGAAAATTTACCAAATTTTTCATTAGCTTGTATAACTTATACAGAAACAAGTGTTACCTAACATGATGGGAAATTGATAACTCAGGTTAGGTTTAGCAATCAGCGGTGAAAAGTCAGTGCACAGTCACACATTGTGTCAACTAACCATTAGACCACTCATATTTTGCAAAAGCTTGGTCAAATTCACAGCCAGAGTGTTACCTTTTTACAGAAATATGAAACAACATTTTATCTACTTGTTTCTATTATCTAAGCATGATTACATTGAAAACATTCCGAAAAAAACAAAACACTGTTTCGGAAGAGACACTATTCCAGTTTGAACCAGATATTTCCGAATATAAATTCCCAAAGCGCAAAGGACATGCTAACTGTTGGCTTTTAATGTGATGTATGCTCATGTTATGCGCTAGGGAGTTTAGGACTTCGAATTTGACTTCAACCCACTTTTGCGAGACTATTTTTATAGCAATTTGTTCCCCTTAATGAACCTGAATAAAGCAATAAGAAGACGTAAATCGCAAGTGGACGGGGTTGTAATGGGCAGCCCACTTGGTTCACTCCTAGCCGATTTCTTTATGGCTAAGGTAGAATCTGTATTAGGTGAAAGTTTGTCAAAGCCAGTATTGTACAAGCGTTACGTAGACGACATCTTGGCTATTTTTGATAATTCAAGTGATCTGAACGCATTATTTTCGGAGTTGAATCACGCACATCCCAAACCCAAGCTAACTAGAGAGAACCAAGTAAACAATTGCCTTCCGTTCTTGGATATTCCTTTTATCCGAAGATCAGATGGCACGATAAGAAGATCTATTTACAGAAAGCCTACTTGGACAGGACATTGTGTACATTCTGAAAGCTTCTGTCCAGTGCAATATAAGAGAAGCCTTGTTTTGACGCTTCTTCACAGAGCACGGAGACTATGCACAGATGATAATCTACCACAAGAATTAAGCACACCCAGAGATACGCTACTGGCCAGCGGGTACACTTTGCAATTTGTCAAGAAATATATAGCAGTTTCATTACCCCAAGGATACAAGAAACAACGGTACCAAAGAAAACGGTTTACTTGGAACTCCCGTTCCTAGGGGTCGGCTGGTCAACAACGGCAAAAAGACGTCTAACAGCTGCTGTATCCATATCTTATAACGCTGTAAAACTACGCATAATACAGCGAACCAAGGCTTTACCAGTCTCCTCGGCTACGAACAAACAACTTACGTCTGTCACATCCCATTGTTTATACAAATATTCATGTAGTTGCAGTATGAGCTACATAAGGAGGGCAAACCGACAGCTAGCTTCTCGTATCACGGAGCATGTTCTCAAAGGGTTGGAAACACAACTTGAAACGCCAGGTGCGTGCATAGAGGCCGACTGACGGCACCCAGCATCATCAGTAGCGAAACCCATAATCCAAACAGGACATAGAGTCAAGGTTTGTGACGCATCCTCTGTGATTTTTCGAAGTCACCGGAAACGCATCCTCCAGTTTGCTGAGGCTTTGGCTATCAGACGCCATAATCCCCCCTAGCATGTTCAAAAACAATTTGCATTGACTTTGCGGCTGCTCGTGTAGTCAGCATCCCCATTTGTTTAATCTTCATTTCTGTGTCTGTTTGTTTAATCCCTTAAGCCATTATTTACGCCCTAGGGAACCTCATCTTAATGGTTAAAACTAGTCATATGTTCATGTGTGATAAGAATGTACAAAATGTTACTCCGGAGAACATCACATGATTTACGTCTTCTCATTGCCTTATTCAAAATCTCGATATAATCGTGTCTTACGGATTATCTTTGGTATTTAGGTCAGGGCCACATCATCATCGCCCTCATAGACAGCAATAAATCAGTGGTTCACACCGATGCTTAACTGCCACACAAACATGAAGAATGAAAACAAACCCTGTATAGGAGACAGAAGAGAAAAAAAGAAAGGAACGAGAAGGGACCTAACTACCGAAAATAACCATATCTATATTCAAACATTCAACATCAAGGTGCATACACTTTGAAGACAAACAACAAAGCTGTAAGTGAAAGTAAGGCGTCATCAGCAAGACAGCTTCCTTATGGCTTTCACTGTCCCGCGTTATTAAATGCACTCACGTCACAGACAACTCGACCAAACAACGAGAACATTCACGCCATTAAGTTCAGTTAGCCGCCATTTCACCTAATATCTCCAGCCACCGACTCTGCGAGTCGCGAGGGTTTTAGCCCTGGAGATGAACTTAACTCACAATGGCCAACCACTAGGTGTGGCGACTTCACTTCTCTACACCAGGTCATCATCTGTCCACGTCACACCTTACGCCAGTCAACTGTAGCACCAGCAAAGACTGTCCAATGTGGCAGACGACTAGCTAGCATCCTGATAACATGAACTAACCATCTAAACTTGTGCAAGCATAAATTAAACGAAAGAACCTGTTTGACAATCACTACCAAATATCCGCCCATAACCTCTTCGTGGCCTACTGGTTGGTGCCATAAATGCGAACGACCGAACGCAGATACCGATAGTCAAATACCTGAAGACGGTTCACATCCTTCACCCTCAGCGGTTAAGTTTCGCTGCCGTAACGTACTACGGCCCTCACTGTCACCTTATGTACGCGGTCTTTAAGCATCAGAGACATACCTTTCTGTCACCACCTGTGCCTCAGATTGGCGGATACTGCCCTAACCCCAGAGATACCAGACTTTGTTTCATTTCCTACACCTCCGCCATCACTACTGCAATTTCCTAAGTATAAAAACGGGTCAACAACCTCCATCTTGTCCACTATGAAATATACATAATCACAACAATCTTGCAGAAGCACTTTGCACTTTGATGCTGCAAAGCGCACTCCGAAGCATTTAGCAGAACACGAAATAACGTCTAGCGTTATTTGTGCTGCTCGGAAAGCGTCAACCAGCAACATACTGTAGTCAACACATTCAAGACTAGTCAGTCTCCCACCAGGTAGGAGGTCCACGCCATCATCTTATGAGTGCTCCAGACAATCCTCCATTTTATCAACCATCACAAAATTAAACAAAAATTGTGAAAATGGACAGACTCGACGTACGCCTCTCCTGGTACTGAAACTGTCGGATAGTTCGCCGTAAATCCTAACCTGAAATGATGTATGGGAATAAGGCGCTGATAGTATGTTCACATACTTGGTCGATACTCTTTTGCGTTTAAGCGATTCTAAAAGTGTAAATCGATCGAACACATCTCCATAGTCGAGAAATACGGCGATTGTTGGATGGTGGTACACATGACGCTGCTCCAAAACTTGACGAAGAGTAAAAATGTGATCCATACATCCCCGCCAAAGGCGGAACCGTGCCTGCTCCTTTCTGAGGTCTGTGTTTCGAGCTGCAGTGAGTTGACGAAGTACAATGTATGCCAGAACCCTAGAACTTACTAGGGTCAACCTAATTCCCCTATGGTTTTCTCAAGAGCCCCTGATACTTTTCTTAAACATGGGAACTATTGTCGAGTGGCCCCAACACGGATTGATGGTCTCCGTTGTCCACACAAATTAAAACATCAGGGTCCAGGCCTTTACTACTATCTCTGCACCTTTTTTGATGAGATCGTCTGGACCAGCAGCACTGTTACGTTTGAAAGCCGAGATGAAACTGCTAACCTCAGTCTCAGTGGGTGGTTCCAAATCTATCGACCAGGTTACTATATTACAAGTTTGTGGCGGCAACACGATAGAAGCAGGAGGGCAGCGAAATTGACTCCCAAAGTGTTCCGTCCACCGCTCTAACCTTATGAAATTATTATCGAATAGTGTGCAATCTACTTCGCTGATAGCTTCACTGACAGACGTTACACGGCGTCCAGGTCCGGTCTCGTTATGACGGAGAGCTACAGACCGAGCAAACGAAAGGCTTGACCGAGTGGCGATATAAAAAAAAAACACGACATCGAATGATCGGACACAAATGTAGAAGCATAACCTAGTTGAAAAATGATGTTTCAACGTTGTATGTGAAATGTAATGGGTAAAACATATGTTTTAAATATGCTGGAATAACAGGCTGACATCTGTAGTGGAACCAAAAGATGAATCGACAAGGCAACCAAATAGTCTACAACAAATGTCTACAATAAATTCCACCACACTACGTTCGCTATAAGTTAGAATAACGTTCCTTCTAAATAAGAGAGTAATTCTAGCAGATCCAGTTTATCCAACGCATTAAAAGTCCGCTGTTACCACAGTCAACTCCCGGTAGCAATGATCACGTGCAAGCAGAAATTGAGGCGCGCGAGGACGAAGTGTATATTCATTCAAACAACAGACAAGAGGTTAATATGTACAATGAACATAATAGGTATTAAGAATAGTATGTAACAAGAGAACAGAAAGGTAAGAGACTCTACACATCTGAGTTGCACTCATCACTGGTCAATCACCTGTACTTCTAAGCTGAACAACTAGCCGATACTGTCAAGAAGTGTATTGAACTAGTCCTACTGTTTTCGTGGATAGTGTTAGTAAACTGCTCAGCCCTCCTGACTTTCTAATTTACCTTTGTTTGCATCGCTGAAGAGGACACTGTTCGAACTATCACTGTGCAAGAATTCAAATCGTCTATTTCGTAGTTTGAATGAGAACGAGGATGGGCCAGTTAATAACGCATAACCGGTTTACACTGCACTATCTTCGTCCTAGGTGCCTGAATCTGGTAGGCCGAGCGGTTGAAAAATGCAAGAACAGTGCTAACTGGATTCTTAAATACAGTCACCGGAAACAAGCGGTCTGAATTTTCGTAAGTCATTGTAATAGTCGAACAGGTGAGACTAACTAGCTCGAGCTCAGAGTAGACGTAGAAGACAGGGAGCTATGAATACAGTTACCGCTTCAACGTATTTTCCGTTACAAACACTTTTAGGGGTGGCAACACGTTAGGCAGTTGGTTAGAGAATATGAAACAGACAGCTGTTAATCACCGTGCGTTCTAGATAGTTAAAAATCCCTAGGGTAGTCATCAGAAAACCATAGTGTGGCGAACAAGCTCGTTTTCGGTTATTCATCATCAGGCTAATTACATAACAGTTTACTGATGTGTAGTAGGGGATTTTGATTTTCATATAGATGATATGCACTACTGACGAGCTCTAATGAGAGCGAAACTCGAGTCTAGTGCTTCTCGAAATGGGCCGACTGGAAAGTCTATGGGAATGCGACAGCTGCGATCAATTGTGGGTGATGTTCAATCTATATGAAAATCCAAATCCCCTACTACTCATCATTAATCAAACACCGCTCAACAAGTCAATGATTTCCGTGATTTCAACTTGGAGAGAAGTCCTAGTTGAGGGGTCATCGATTGGAGTTAACAGACAGTAACTGTGTCTCCTCTCGAGGCGATCGGGCAATCTGATCATTATTCACAAGCGAAAGTGGTTGAGTGTTCACATATGATAATTTGGTCGCGCCTAATGTGAGGTCAATGACGTAATCGTAAACACGGTTGCCTGCTCATGAACAGCGTCTCCATGGTTCAACTCCAGGCAGTGGCGATGACATGCACTACTGACGAGCTCTAATGAGAGCGAAACTCGAGTCTAGTGCTTCTTCTCGAAATGGGCCGACTGGAAAATCTATGGGAATGCGACAGCTGCGATCAATTGTGGATGATGTTCAATCTATATGAATTTTCATATAGATTGAACATCACCCACAATTGATCGCAGCTGTCGCATTCCCGTGGACTTTTGCAGTCGGCCCATTTCGAGAAGAAGCACTAGACTCGAGTTTCGCTCTCACTATAGCTCGTCAGTTAATATGAAATAGAGTTATCAGGGTAAAACCAATAAAAACAAGTAACTAGTTTGCGTGAGGTCAGACACGTCATCGGCAAACACAGAAACAACATTTTGGTACGATTATGTCACCATTATGACGCCACTGGAACCATGACGGTTTGATCGGTCGTAGTGTGGGTGGTTGGCCATGGCAACTTCAACGCCTGAATAAAGCTTTTTGTGTGCACAGGGATGGATTTCTTAATCGAATTCCAATCGCTTCAGCTCTGGCTAAAATTCGGCATCTGACAGTTTTGAGTGATTGGCGTTGACTGGGTAAATCGGACGAAAATAACGGTCCAGGTTGACAGTATGATGTGCATTACCTAGGTGTGAAATAATTGCGCGTGTAATTGTCTTGGTGACTGCGCTGCTGATCCAGGATGGATGTTGCTCACGGATACGTTCAGATATATTGTATGACAGACAGTTTCGTTGTGAGTAGTGTACTACTCACGAATAGTATATTACCCACAGGCGATATTCAGGAACAAAAAAGCAAGCTCCGTACGCCAGGAAGACGACGGACAAGAAAAGACTATCGGAATAGTGTGTACGCGCTATGGCAGAAGTTCCACTAAGGCGAATGACAATGGTGTACTTGAATGCATGTCTGACGTCCAAATGAGTGTACGCGTTTGTGGTTTGTTTTTTGACATGACCTATGCGGGAGTTTGCGCTGTAGGCGAGTTCTCAGTCCAACCATCTTGTGCGGTCACGACACTGGTCGTGCGACCCAAGTGACTAGTTCCACAGGAACAAGTAAGTGAATATACACAAACAGAAGCCGCAGGAACGGGCATTTTATCTTTTAACTGTAAGCACAAAGCTGGAGTAGGGTTGAAAAAGACGCGTAATTTTGCAGCGTAGACTGTTTTGTTGATGACAGTGTCAAGTCTCCTAGTGATTGTTTCGGCAAGCGTATCCCCTTCGAACGGTAATGGGGTAAATACTGCTTTCCTTTCCGCTAGATTCATCTTATCCTGTTTCTGATGATACTGCATAGTCTTGTCTCCAAAACGCTCTGGATAGCCATTTTGTAGGAACAGTGCGCGTAGAAACGAAAGTTCATCGGGGACCGTATATTTTTATAGCTTTGTTAGTCAAGCAGTTTTTGAGATTCTTTTTCTGCTTTACGGAAAACAAAGCTGCTGAAATGGATATACTGCCCATTTCAGGCCTCTTTCCTATAGATTTTACGTTGAACGGATCCATCAGCACGTCGCCGGATGAGTACGTCCAGGAAGGCTAGTTGATCGTTACGTTCAGCTTCTAGTGTAAATATCACGTTCGTGTGGGCAGAGTTGAAAATGGCTAAGATATCCGCTGGGTTAGCATTTTTCGCTAACTATAGATGTGATATCATCCACATATCGTTTATAAACGTTTAATTCACGAATGGCTTCTTCTAACTGGTCATTCTCAAGCTTCGCCATGAAGATGTCTACAAACAACTGTCCCAATGGGGAACCCATCGCCACGCCATCTGTTTGTCGATAAAGTTCTCCATTGAATTTAAATTGTATGTTATGAGTACAAAAGTACAATAACTGTTTTAGTTCCAGTGGGGGTATATGGACATCTATGCTGTTAACCACAATATAATCACACAAATTGCTTATCGTCTACTTCAGGGAAACATTTGTAAATAAGGATAATACGTCCGGAGAAAGCATTTGTTGTCTGGCTAGGTTTAGAGTGTTGTGCTAATGAATTCAAAGGAATCTTGTAGGCCATGTTTCGATAACTTCTGCTTGACAGGCTCAGGGAGATGCGATAACCATTTAGCCAGCGAGTGGTATGGTGAGTTGCACATGTCTAAAATAGGTGGAAGAGGTATACCCACTTTGTGAACTTTCGGCAATCCGTAAAGCCGGGGAAGTGTAGTTCCAATTGGTCGAATACGTTCGAAAGTTGGGGAGTCAATTGTCCCGTTTTTGCTTCACAGAACGTAGTATTTTCGACAGTGCTTTCTCTATTTGAAGGGTTTTCTTCCTCTCATTCTTCACCTTTTGAATGTGGTTTGATAACCTAGTATGGTCTACATTTTGTCTAAGTAATCTATCTTATTGAGTAGAACTATTCCAGCACCTTTATCCGGCTTCGAGAGAATAATGCTTTCATTTTTCCTCAGACTTTCGGCTGCTAAGATATGTACCTGCGTTAACAGATGTTTCAAGATTGGATTACTCTGCTGGGATTGTTAACATGAGTTAACAAGCGTCGACTTCAATCGTCCAACATCTAGCGGAAATGACGGCTTAAGGTCAGACTACTGAGAAAAGAGGTTCTCGAACTGTACTTCCAAATCCAACTGCCTAGTTTTTCTCTTTGGACAGTACAATTTAGGACCCAGTGACAACACTTCAATCAGCTTTTTATCAGATGCAACGAGGAAAAAAATATGAACGTACCGTTTTTGGCTGGCTGGGAATTCAGTAAATGGCTTCACTGAACTGAGTTGCTTCTGCAGTACGGCCTGTTTCTTTTCTAATTGCTTTTCGATAATCAGACGGACGTAAGTTTCTAGGTCATCACATTCCTTGGACGTCAACTGCTCCAGATGGTGTTCACACTTGGCCAGGTTCAACTCCAACTCCTCAAGTCTACTTCGAACAGTATCACGTTCGTTAAGTGTGTGTCGCTGTAATGATGTCATAGTAACAGTAATGGGATTTCTTCTCAGTATTGTCCAGAAATGTCTCGGATATTCACCCGTTTCGATACTTCTGTCCAGGAACCGAATTTCACCTTTCGCTTCTACCAGTTTTGTGCTAAACTTAACAAATTTGTTAAACCATGAAACACAGTTGGGTCCTTGGCACGTCTTAGATGGTTAAAAATCCTCAGGTTGGTCATCAGAAAACAAAAGTATAGCGAACGAGCTCGCTTTCGGTTATTCTGCGTTCTGTTGGTGCTTGAGGCGTGAAGGGCTTTCCTGTTTGATGGTTGTCAGACCAATGGCAGCAAGGCAAGCAGGACACTCCTGATTAGCTGTAGTCCTGTCATTCCAGCCGATGGACACACGGCCATCGTTTGAGAACTGCTAGCACGCAGCCTTAGATTATCACAGCTATCCTTTATATTAAGGTATATGTTTCAACCATTAAAGTGATTCATGTTAGATTCCGATACTTTGGGCAAGGCACATAATTGTAGAGTTGCTGCATTCAAATATCTTTACTACGTGAATTAATTATTATTTTACCATAAAAGGACCAAAGCCTCATCTTTCGGTTCATTTCGTTAGTTTTCTGTCTTCCGGATAGTTCTACTCAACTTTGATGGGTAGGTAGCTTTTTAACGTCTGCGTCAAGCTAACGTTATAGCTGAGTGCTGTTCATTCCCTCAAATCCCACATCCAGTAGCTTGTTTTACTTAGCTCTCATGGCTGTATTCCACACGACATAATTGAAAACACAATGCTGATTTACCGCCTATTGGTCACGTGCATCATCCATCTCATTCACAGCGGAAAATGCAAGTGAACATCGGTCTCCAAGCGCACATTATTCCATGGAATTTATGACAAAATAACAAGGCTATATGGTTTTACTGGACAGGATGAACATGGGTAGGACTGAGCGGCTTTATAATTATTTCGAACTCATTTAAAACTCCATCAGTGCCCTTGATTAAAAGTTGCATAAATAATAGGATCATATATCAACCAGTGTTCCTTGTTTATGCGCGTGTCATCAAGATGACCGGTACATGTTAAAAGCCGTTTATAATGTGGTAAAGAAAAACAGCGATTATATGGTTATTTTTTCAAAACGTATTCCTGTTCTAATTTCATATATGGCGGTTTTATACGCCCTATCACTTTGCTAGGAACCATCGAATAAGTCTATACTCCTTACACTGAATGAGTGTTGCTCTTATTGTACGGAATGAAAAAATACACGAAAATGTCCATCAATACTTAAAACTGCATTCGCAATGCACACCGAATCAGGTTTTCACTTTAATGTGAAAAGCGTACAAATTTCATTTCGAAATAAAGAGGCAGTATTGTTACTTACACCTGACTGCGCAGTTGTCCATGGTGGGAGTTGTAAGTCGGTCCGGTAGACGAGTAACGTAACCGGTGTGATAATACTTTATCGGTTTCATGCTATATTTTTGTTGTTGCAAACGGTTTGTAGTGATAAATTTCTTAAACAGCCTCACACTTCAGAGTATGAACAACGTCGTTCTTGAATGATTCTCAGGGTTGATTGTTTAATTTACAATCGTTTTGCCTAGTAGCAAAACAATTCACATGATGTGTTTTTTGAGCGTATGGTAAGTAATCTGTATAAATCAACCCGGAAAACACCTCAATATCACTAACGGTATTTTTATTTTTTTAATTTCTGCAACTGGATTTTTTCTGTGAATTACTCTTACCTCACAGTGGCTAAATCAATGTACACATGTTGCTCTGTCTACCTTTACTATCCCAAAAAGTAGACACTTTATTTGAATATCTTTCGGTCGCATTCAACTAATGAGAATTCTCCGATATCATACCATTTCAATGAATCGAAATCTCATGAAATTAATCCGATCAACTGAGCGTCCGTGTCGTCATCTTTGTTCACGTGACGAGATAACGAATGCGGCCAAATCAGCATGTAATCCCGTTTATCATGGGCGTGTAAGCAGAATGCTTGAATGGACGGTCAGTCGTGAACCAATGTAACCGCACCATACCTGAGATAAACTAGACCCACAGTGAACAGTGATTAATTGTTTGCACAGCAAGTGGAAGTGTTTTGAGTATTTTTGTTTGTAGAAATGGAAGCACATAGTATTCAAAAAGTGAGAGGTGCGTGTAGACCGCCAATGACTATATAGTTTACTATAGGTTTTCTAGATATTTTAGTTTAGACAAAAGTGATTTGGTTACCTTTCAGCTTATCTGAAGTGCTTGACGGTGGTCGTGTTTATGAAATCCGATATTATTTTTTCCACCCAGATTCAACGTGTGCACCATCCCAACATCAGCAGCTCGATCTGGTTTCCATCCCAACTTCCCTTTGCCTTATAAACTCGGATACAAAAAACGCATCCCCTGCGTTCCTAATTTCACAAATAATCCTAATCTACATGCGGTTCCGGTATCAACACCAAGTGAATATCGATCTTATATAGAGCACAAAGTTCAGGGAGACGCAAACTCGACAGCAGGCTTTGGTGTGGAAATATTAATGCCAAAAACGATATATTCATCAATGAATTCCGACGTTATACAACCATGTCAATCTTACATCCAACCAAATGTAATTTATACGACCGTCAATTGTTCTTTGCAACCAACTCCAGTAAACGCAACAAAGAACTCTATGGTCAATCCCACTTACTTCAAGCCAATGGAATTAGATAGCCAGAAAGAAAAAAATCAAAAATCAAATGGCAGATTCCGGTTTCTTACACTTCCTTTATTCCGGAGTTTGCGTTTACGTAGGGAAAAGAAGGTCAAGATGAAGAAACCAACAAATAACGATTGCATTGTTCAAAGTCCTGTGGCGTCTACTGTGTCACGCTTGTTTTCTGAACGGACTCATTCATTCATGCATCCACCAAGTTCGCCTTGCGTCCAGATGCCTTTGATGCAATCAGTAAATTTCGACTCCTTCGTCGGAAACAACATTGTGATGCATCCGAACAGTACATCTACTCCGAGACGATCATCAGCTGTTGAAGATAACCAAAGAACCAAACGGGAGCCCCTGTTGATTTGGAACAAAGATTTTCAGTGCAATACCCAATACTTGGTACAAAAGTCAGAAACTCCTGTATCTAACGATGCAACCAAACCTAGTTGTCCAAGAGAACATATGCATTTTCAGGGTCAACAACGTCCGAAAAATACTTGTCAGTTTAATGACAATATCGATCACTTTCAAACAGGCTTAGCTAATGGTGCGCCTACTCAGCTGAATGTATTAAAGTAAGTCTTTTGAAACCCAGGGCAATTTGTAATTTTTATGAATCATTCGAGTAATACGGGAACTAAGCACTATATTAAGTATCAAACTATTCTTGGAACGAAGAAATGAACTTCAAGAGTTTACTTGGTTAGAAGTCAATTTGTGTGACGGAGATTGGACCGATATGCGGGTGTCTATAGACCAATGAAGTTATTAAAGACCGCTGATTAGATGGACGGGTTGGCCAGAGATAACACCAATATAGGGCGTTGGTCTCCTAATTAAGCAAAACAGTTGGGTCACGAAACCGGATGTACACTAGATTCGTACTGATATGTGTTTATAAATGTATCATTGAGGTCAAACATGGTGACCCGAAACTTTGACGAATGTTAAAGAATACCAAGACGCTGAAACGTACCGATTACAAATTAGTAGACTAATTAGTTTCCTTTCATACGTTTCTACTTCTGAAAAAACACATCTGACGGCAGATCACACATAATAGAAAATAAACATTCTTTCAATTGTAGTACTGGTAAGTAGTTTGGCAGATTTGTTCGACAAACCTGATAATTTAGAGCAGACTCAATTGTACGAAATCTGGACTTCGGCTAAGTTCGAATTGACGACAGTAACAGCATGCCCACATGTGACAAGTGCTCCGCCAGTTGAGTTTCAAAGCCACTCCGGAAACCCAGAAATTTCACTCTTGGATCTGGTTGGTTACTCAACCCACTTCACTATACGGAATTGGGTCTCCATCAAATTACCATATCTGTCAAATTGTTTATCACGAGTACGCCCTCACTGCTTATCTGTGGCGTTAGTGGATTCCACCTTGAACCGATTGGGAAATCTTGCTTGAGCAATTAGGCTCTTGGATCACTGGGTGACTCCATATGGTATAGTAGATTAGGTTGTTAACTAAGTCCTACTGTGTAATTTCTGAGCTTCCGGAGTGGCATCACGGTTCAGTTGGTATTGCACTTGCGCCTCTAAAAATGTTGTCACTGTCGCCGTTTCAATTTCAGTCGAAGTTAAACAGTTTGTTTACCTTCGGACTGATAATACCATCCAATACTAACCGCTACTATTGTTGATAGTGCTCACAGGTTATGCATGTGTTAATTTTTTGCGTTTTTGACTGAAGAGAAAGAAGATAACCTGTTAATGGCTTGTGATAAGCATCTTCGCTCACTACTGATGAACTTAACTGACAGAATTCAGTGTTTCAATACTGTTTCGGTTGTACATCAACAACTGGTAGCTAACTGGGTATATCGATTGGAGTTAACAGGACAGATACTGTGTCTCCTATCGAGACGATCGGACAACCTGATCATTACTCACAAACAAAAGTGGTTGAGCATTCACATATGATAATTCGGTCGTACCTAATGTGAAGTCAATGACATAGTCGTAAACACGGTTGCCTGCTCATGAACAGCGTCTCCATGGTTCAACTCGAGGCAGTGGCGAGGATATGCACTACTGACGAGCTCTAATGAGAGCGAAACTCGAGTCTAATGATTCTGCTGTTCGAAAAGGACCGACTGGAAAATCTATGGTAATGCGACAGCTGCGATCAATTGTGGATGATGTTCAACTTGAAATTAACCAAATCCCCGACTACTCAACAGTAATATTGAAAATTGACAGTCAAACGAACAGAACGGCAACTTTTACAAGCACATGCACATTACTGGTGTCCACTCTAGCTAGTGTTATGAATGCTGCATATAGCTTGCATACACTGTTGACCACTTCAACATATTCGTATACACATTTCAGTGATTTAACTGATATGGAATTTATTCGAAACTGACAATGTAGCTGCCTTTATCAAAAAATGACTCGCATTAGAAATTGTTAACGGGCATATCTAAGCATCATGAGAAGTCGCTTGTTTATCTTTGACGTTCTGATTAACAAATTAAAAATAACTTTATCGCTACGTCAAGTCTCGCAATTCTAAAGTAGTTTTAAATTATATCAGAACATGACCTAATACATGCGATGTGTTTAGGAGCAATATTGGCAGTATGGATATCATTCGGATCATCAGATATGTGTAGAATTCCAAAAAATAAAGCAACAAAGCAATAAGTGATTGAGATCTAGTTCTGGACTGCCTCTATTGATCTGCGTTTGAACAAGCATCAAAAACTATAACCAGATGCAAAAAATCATTACATTCAATAGATTCGTGGATTTTTACCTGGAAGAAACACTTTTACCAATAGACTTCCATCTATGCGTTGAATTGTGAATATTTCTTTTACTCGTCGCAGCTAAACAGACAGTATGAACTCAGGCGAACATAAAGGCAATTCTGAATGCTGCAGTCATGTCAGCATTGAAGAACAAAATAATATTGAGCCAGATATGTGCATCTGATAACTAATCGTCTTGGGGTAAGAAGGTTATGCGAAGTGTATTGTGTATGTCTTCAGCATTTTTGTCGGTTCATGCGGTACCTTGGATTTGAGCATAGTATTTTGGGTATGGTCATTCCTCGTTGGAAACGATTTCTGTCTAGTTGGCGTTGTAGCCGCAGCAGTTGACCATCAAAAGTTTGTCCTTGGTTAGTAGAAGCAAACACGCTATTGGGTAGTCTGGTGTATGAGTGACAATGAGTGTGAATCATGTTTTTCTTTAGGTGTTCGTGAAGCATTAAAAATTTATCTCGCAGGGCTGGTCTGTCCGGATAGAAAATTTTCCTGATCATATGAAATTTATATTGACACTTCCATAAACACTTTCGCTAAACGTCACATCTTTTGAAGACAAAAAAGATCAAATGTATACTCTTATCCGTTCGTGAGCTTACTATACGCCTAACAGAAAGCAGAACTCATTGAATTGAAATATTTAATCAAGTTATCCTAGAGGAGTACGTATCGTTTTTACTTTTCGGTCTCGGCTGCGTGAATTGTGGATAAACACGTTATCACGGACAGATGGTTCGGTCGATATAGTCGAGGTAAGACTCAGTGATCAAAAATCGTCTCAATATTAGCATAGATATTGCAGGTAATCGAAATCACAGCCAGCTTTCTGACAAACCTTACACTGCAGTATGGTTTCATAATGTATGTGGCTTATAACGGGAGGGTTATGTGAACGTTTCGTATATGCAACGTACTTATCTCTTATCTCCTAGACCGCTGTTCCTTTTGTTTGGAACAAAAAACTACCAAGATTCTCGATTCAGTTTTATGCGCGGAATAACTCAAACAATCTATACAAAAAGTTGATTCTAGTCAATGTGGTAGTTTTTGATTCATGATTATCAAATTAAGAAAAACAATTGCTGTGATTTCACATTCAACCAAACCTGGGAAATACAACCTCATCCAAGAAATTAAAATTAATAAATGGCTGTAATTTTCCTAAAAATATGCAGGTGATCACTTGTGTATTCATACTTTCGAGACAGATTTATGGACACGCAGCAATCGTGTTTTTACTGTTAAAGCTTTAACTCTCACTCAGAAGTTCCTTCCTCTTTGGTGAGCCAGTTAAAACTGTTGAGTAGTTGAGATATTTGAGGTGTAAGTTAACAAGAGAATCTGAAAGTACTGCATTGTGGGACCACAGGCAGGTCGAAAACATGTTTAATTTATTGACAGCGACAAATTGAACGTAAAGAAAACCACAGCAGAAATAGAAAAAACACAATCGGTCTGACAGGACTATCACAAAATTAACTGCTTTGTAGAGGAGAAAGGGTTAATTACATCTTCGATCCAGGCTCTTTGGACGGTTAAAGCGTTCGGTCTATTCAACCATTAATGCAAGTCATTGTGGTTGATTCGAGATTGACTGTCAATTGCTAAAAATCCCAAAGTCACTTGTTCTGTTTGCAGCATATTTGGCCTAAGTAACGTCGGTGATCTTTGCCATCAAAGGCTTTTTAATGATTCTAGACCCCAATCTGAATACCTTAACACTTTTTAGATCGATTTGACAACCGTTGTTCAAAAAGTGATCAACAGACACCGAATCATAAAATAATACTTCATATTCAGTTTGATTCCTAGGTTGTTTATTAACGTTCTTTCTACGTTCGTTTATCCAAGCAATGAATCCCACTACAGTTTACATTTGTGTACCATTTTCCGGGTCCTTACATGTAAAGATTGGGGTTGCCATGCTACTAAGCCTTTTACGCTGGATTGCGATCTTCAACAGTAAGATGGTTGCTGAACACTGTCCGCCTTTGACCCGGTTATTAATAATGGAGTCTACAGTGAAAACGACATTCGCTTTGTGCAAAGCAAATTTTCGTAGGACTACGTGTACAGACATCCGACAGGGATCAGCTCTTCTTTTTAAATATAACGGGTACAGCGAAATAGAATCGCAGAACGCACTCGCCACATTCGAGTTACACCCCCGTCTTTCTTTTACAGCCTGCTGAACCTGGACTGACACAAGGGCAACAACGTTATTCACCTTCATCTTGATACACTCCTTTATTAGGCAGATGTGTACACATGGTTGGCCGCATTCGCCTCCGGATTAGCTTGTTACAGTGACCGAGGTCAAGGCAAGCCTATGTAAGTAGTTTGCCACAAGTTACTTACGCTACGCCACTTGCAGCTCCACTCTCTCACATACAGTATCTTTTGTGAATCAAAAGAAATGATCAGGTGGTTTGTGAATGTAGGCCTTTGTTCAGTTGAACAGTACTGGTCAAACTGATCATAGACCGGTATGAAATTGAAACCGTTATCTCTCGGAAGCAAATAGTAGGCTCTAAAAGTAAACTCCAAAAGTAACAATGTAAATGTAAACTATGGAAAAAAGTATAAAAGAATGCAACACAAGACAACTTGCGACTTAGGATTATTTGTATGTGTACGCATCCTATACCAACCTAAAATTCGGCCGAGAAACCAAACAAAACTTTCAACATACCAACAAAGCTTAAGAACAAAAAGGGTAACAGGCTACTACGACCCAATTTTATGCAAATATGTGCGTATCCTTTACCAGACGATAAGAGTCAACAGCTTGTGCAAACGAAAAGTATATAACCGATTTAGCTTACTTGAGCCTAACGCATTTACTGTCCCTTCGTTGGTGGTTCGCTGTATGTACGATGGTGACTCACCAACAGAAGGCGGCCAGTGTAGTCTCGGTTACACACGCTGCTGCTTCATTTGGTCGCACCACCACGACTGACGGCGATCACAGTTATTTCCCGAATGGGGGGCCTGCACCCACCACCACCTAGCTGCCACTCGTCAAATTCTCGGAAGCCTGTTTGAGCTACACCCCACCAGATGTTCCTGTTCAGGGTCACGTCCATCTATGAGCTTAAGCCTCTACCACAACGCGGAAGACACCTGAATAACATCCAATTATCGAGACATTTACACGCACACACAACCGGACATGAGTGTGGCTAGTGAGTATCGTGGCGGTGAATGTAGTTTGTCATAACAGTGAGTTAGAACTCCCTATAGAAGTCTGTTCAAAACAATAAAGTGTAAACGGAAAGTAACTAGTTATCAACCTGATGAATACGTACGCATCGTTAAATGCTACAATTCGTCATGATGAATATCTGCAGCCAGCAGTTTGTACGAACGCGGGTTCTTCGTTGACGAGTCGTATCTTCGGCCTACGCGTGAATGAGGCATGTTCGAGAGAGATACCCGGAAGTGAAACACTTAGCTTTGTTGTATGTTACGGAATAATCTGACATTTAACGCAATTCTATGCAGTCCTTTAATGTCTAGGAATACATGGCAATCAAAACAATGTGCACAGTCGGGTGTCCACTATTATACTGAGTCGAAATGAGGCTTTTTCTACCCGATAAACTGATTATCACATAAACATGTCCATCCAGATATACATATATATATCCTTGTCTATAAAAGTATTGAGATTTGTGACTTTGCGCCTGAGTTGAAGGTTGCCTATAAAAGGGAGCAATGTAATCTGAACTGGATTACCTTTTCAAGAGTGTGCCGATAAATGTATTGTTGTTTGGAAAAAATACGAGCGAAACATTTCAACTTAGCTACTTCTTAAGGAAAATCTTCGAAGGTCGAGCCATAAGTTAATCGCACCCGTCTGCCCGAATTTCCTCAACAAAAGTTCAACAATCTAACCATTATTATTCTAAATCTGTTGAACTGATGTACAGTAGTTGTGAATATTTCTAAAGCAAAAATACTTGCACTGGGTTTAACGTAAACATACACATTGCCAAACAACTGGGTGGCTTTTCAGTTGTATTTTTTCACCAACTTCTGGTCACACGATGAAAATCAGTATATCGAAGGTTTTATCCAATATTTTTTTTTACATTGGTACGGAATAAGACAGAATCGCAAGTTGGAAGTTGAATATCGCTCTAACTGTTTCGCAAACTTACCGTTTGTATAAAAGAATTGAAACAAAAATGCGTTTGAAAAACGAAGCGTGTTAAATGGTACAATTAAAAGTTTTACAAACGTACTAACTCCTTCTTTTACTGGGTAAACGTTTCTGCAAAGGCGAGTCTGAACGTTTGATAACGTTATGAAAGTGAAACGAATTGAAAGAGCACGGCATCTCGTGAATAAGAAAGACCACAAGGTCTTCATAAGCAAGGTAGTGTCTAACGGGAAAAATGTAGACCAGATCAGACAAGGATATATCATTGCTTTTAGGTAAACACTCGGAAGAATAGTACATAGACTTAAAGTCTCAGCAAAAAGTCCGACAAACACAATAGGACGGCAGTAATGCCAGTGATGGAGATTGTAATAACCAAAAGGACACCCGGCTAAATATAAGTCTATGTGAGATGTTCCTATACGCTTGGCAACGGAACTGAAAGTCCTCACTTTTCATAATTGTTCATTGGTGTCAGCTGATTTGTTTAGATTTTGGGAAAACCAAACTGTCAACATAAGTAGCTGTGGTACGTCTTAGTTGGACTTGCAGATCGAATTGGATTTACGAAGGATAGTGTAGTTGCTAGCGCTCAGTCCACTTGGATCCCACAGGCACACTTGAATTGACCTTGTTCAGGCCTATTGACCTCACACAGATGTGCGCTGGCTGAGCGACCGCTCATTTAGGGTGAATGGAGTAAACTGTTTTTGTGGTAGTGTTGGTGGAAGTCTTGTTGAACGCCGTTCACGTAATCCTTGAAGAATGACGGTTTTCATGTGACCAACATTGTTCACACGTTCCAATGAGGGACGTCCATTTTCTCGTCTACTTCAAAACAGTTATATGGAACTCATTATGTTCATTGACGATGAGCAAAAAGTTGAAGATTGACTGTAAGGCAAATTGCTGATAGATGGGTTGTGATTTAATATCAAGAAGTTGTGTGAGTGGTAAGGATAATCCCGCAAACCAGGATGATGGCAGTTCGGCCCCATTATTACACTATCAGCAGCTGGGATTAAATGGACTAACGGCAAGAATATTCATGCCAACTATGAAAACAAGGACGCTTCTGTAGTCCAATGAACGAATATTGGTAAAACATAGACACGGGTAAGAACTGATCTTAGATAAGACGCAATTGTGAAAAATCAGAACATCGGCTGGATTTGAGCCAACAACAGAAACACCATGCTCAAACGCATCAAGCACTATTGCAGCTGAAGCCCCGAAGTTTTCACAGTTGGGTCTCATCTAAAATCATGAATCTGACAAACTACTTATTAGTAAGGACTGATCACTCGAACGATGCGTACTGAAACGGTCATAGCAAGACTAAACTCGTTTACCCACTCTGAGAACGTGGTCACTCATCTAGCGAAGTCCGTAAAAGTGCAGCACACTGGTTTGTAGTATATGCAATTGTCGGATACTCGGGGTGGGTTGTATGCGTAGCGTGATCTGTAGCTTTCATTCATTTACAGCCAACCATCCATCAGCATCAACTTTGTTTACGGATTCACAAAACAATAGGACATTCTGGTACCATATTCACAGAGTTAACTTATATGTTTACAACGAACAAAACTGGTATATACATGACCTCGCACATGGATATACAACCATGCTCTGAGTAGTCGGATGGCAATCGATCCGGATGTTTGCACACAATGTAAACACACTGGAGTTGACAGTAATTTTACCGACCACAGGTCACAGTCATCGTTTAGTGAATGTTCACAATTTAAAAATTTCAAGGTTTTGTGCCGCCTGATTGATCGTTCCCAAAAATCTGTTCCAAATGCCAAAATCAATGACCTCTTAAGTTTTACTGACCATAATTATGTTGATTATTTTTCATCCGGATCGACGTGTACGTTCATCTCAATTTAGGTTCATTAATTTTTTTTTCAAGATAGGCATAAATTTTTATTACTGATACGTGTTTATGTGGGATAAATTCATATTTCAATTAGCGTACTCTAATAACCCTTTTAATTATGTTATACTTGTGTCTCATATAGCCAGCTAATTTTTTGAAGAAACAAAGAATTTGAAGGAGAACTCATTTATTGCAGCACTCAATCATTACTAAATGGCTACAGGTTGAAAATATTTCATGGTTTATTGCAACATCTGCAGCATGATAGAACTACGAACTGGAAAATGTAGGCTACTCGAGGTTTTTCTCATTTGAATGTGTCCGCAGTGCGTATCTTTGTCTGATTTGAAGTTGTTTACAATTCTTAACACTAACGATGGAAATGTGTTGGCTACAACATTCCAATGACCTCAACTTGAACATGTCCTTAAATTAAGCATGTTCGTGCAATACGAACCTTAGTATGTACATTTATGGCTAACTAGCACCACTTAATAACAAATGTTGATACACACTAATGAGCTATCCAAGATTATCAAAAATCAACATTAACTGGATGAAATCTTCATTAAGCTTAAACGATCGTTACCAATTAAAATTGTGACCATTCAACAAAGTGTGGTAGAACGCACTATACCACAAACAGTCAGGTTTGTGTTGAACAGTCGTTTTAATGATCAAAAGGAATGTCAGAGACAGAATGAACGCAACTTCTACAACCATCCCATCTAAATGTTTCCCAATAGTTTCCGGTGGAATAGAATTCATATACGGATCGTGTAGGCGGTATTCCCCTCCTAGCAATGATCTTTTCTCTCACGAGGACCACTTCCACTGCGTTCAGTTTGGAATGAAACAAACAAACTCTACATAAAATGTGATGTAGAAAGATAGTTTCTATAACCCTTACTTCAGCCACTTTTATCATTGCAGCGACGCTCACAATAGAATTGGCCATCGACTTGGCTATTGTGCTTTAAGTTCGTTCACATCGCCGTCAATTTCGGGAAGTCAAAGGATAGCAACCCCAAACAGAGTTAAATGAAACCATTTATCAAAAATGATGGCTTTATATATACACATTTTTTATTCTCCCAAACAAGTGACCGCTCCCGGGGGGAATAAAAGCTTCCTTGCAGGAATAGCATTCCTGTCTGTGAAAATTCCGTCTCTATAAACATGACCTACTGAGTATGATGAAGGTACTTTTGCAGCATTGCCAACTGATGCTGGGATCTTAGAAAGACTGCCATCAGTTTGTTGAGTTATCAAAAAACCCCGTTAAACAAACATATTATCCAGTGACCTTAGCAGGGAGTTTGTTGTGAATATTGTCTAAACCGCAGATGTTGGGGTAAGTAATATTAATGTGTACACGCCGTTCTGAGCAAATCGGTGTCACTCTGTCCAATGCTTGTAGCCATCAAACCATACGACCACAGGCGGGTTGAAATACTGTCAGCCTGTCCAATTATTCACAAGGTCAAGACAGTGAGAAGTCTGTGGTGTGGTTTATCGACATTTCATCCAAGTTCATCAGCAACTTAATCAATACAATCAAATCGAACATAAAACCATAATGCGATTGACAATAACAGTATAGGTCAGAAGGTCGCTACCCAAACTCTCTACCCCTTCAGTTGTCCGCCGTTGGCATTACATTCATCTACTGGATTTAGTTGTTTTGCTTATTCTAATGATGAGAGCAAATTAAAAATCCATACCGTGGGACTTAAGGTTTCTAACTGTATTATGAAACACGCACACGTGTGAGTGTATTCTGTTGCCCCTGCTATTAGTTATAAAACGGCACCTAACACACAATCGCACAGTACGAGGTTTTTGAAAATTAAAAGTTTATCGCCGTATTCGTATGTCATTTCAGTCATTCTGAAGATCTGTGTTTGAGAATATTTTTTAAATAACCCTGATCGTGTACCGTTATTCTCCTGACAACAGCTATACTCCTGGTCTGTTTACCACCGGAGCTTATCGTTCTGGACGTCGAAGTGTGACGGGCGGTCCAGCTAGCAGTGGTTACGACAGTATGCATATCGGAACCAGTGAACTTTCGCTTTCCCATCCCGATTCGGCCAGTGAATGTTCTGCGTTAGCTGCCGTTGTTCCAAGTCAAGCTAATAAAGAGTCTTCAAAACACCGTCCGTCTAATGAAGTCCAATGGCTCCGGCGGAATTCCTCTGCTGCCATTAGTCACACTTCGGGATCGGTCGGCTCACTAAGTAAGCGTGTACCATAGTTAATTTAGTTGTGGGCAATTCTTGATAAACCATCATTATATGTTATACACTTCCATGCGGCCACCCCATGAAGGTTTCGTCCTATGTTTAACCTCTTGAGTTCTGCTTGTTGCGGCCCAAAGATGTTTTTTTAAAGTGAGATACTAGTCGAATTTTCATGCTATTCACAGACACTGCGTTCGTTGTTGCAAACCATGACCTCTACTTCGTACCGATTTCCATCTCATACACGGGTTTCGATTACAAGACCTAATAGCTTCATGCCCGCCCTTTCCATAAAGAACAAAGTTTGATCTGATGAAGCTTACACATGAGAAAGAGCAGTCCAGTACGATTAATGACTCGATTAGAATACCAGTAACAGTTTGCCGGAATATTCGTTTCCGGATGGGATTTCACATAACCCCATCCGAAAAGCAATAGTTTCGCTTTTGTCAGAGCTCATTAATAACACGTTAGTAATAACCTGCTTCGAATGGGATTTGAGCCCTGAACAAGTTTGAATGAGAAAAACATGTTGGTGACTAGGTCAATGACTTCACGTTAAACATGTCCGTATTAACACATGTGAACACTCAATCACATCCATCTGTGAGTTACGCTGGTGTTGTCCAATTTTTCGTTTAGTGTTGATGAAAATTGAGGCGGACAGGGTTGACAGTTACAACCGACGTCACTCTGGA
>LUCH01001048.1:0-61137 GCA_013368495.1 Paragonimus heterotremus
AAAAGGCCATTTATGCGAGTGACCTTAGTTGTTTGTGATATTTACTGTGGTTCCCAAGAGCTGTGCTACACCCTGTTTCCAATGAATGCTTTTCAGATCAGCAGACGCCCGCTTGGCATTGAACAAGAAAATCCGACTGAATCCGGGACTCTTGAGCCTCTGCCTTGTACCCGTGTATCAGTCGCTCAGTCGGTTGCTCAGTCGCGTGACCAATGTGGCCGTTCGCATGCCCGTACTCCGGAACGCTCGGGATGCGCGATCAACCACTTTCGCTTGTGAGTAATGACCAGTTTGCCCAATCGTCTCGATAGGAGACAGTTACTACTAACGACCTCTAATGAAGGCGAAACTCGAGTCTAGTGACCGTTTCTTTTCGAAATGGGCCGACTGGTAAATCTATGGGAATGTGACATTTGCGATCAATTGTGGGTGATGTTCAATCTATATGAGGATTGAAATCCCCTACGGTCCATCAGTAAACCTACGTTCTTTATTTAGCCTCAGGTTTGAAGCAACAGAGCTTTCGCGTAACGTTTCTATTAAAACTGAACTAACACCTTTTCCATATTCTCAATCTGACTGCCAACCGATAGCTGACGAACGTTTTCCCACTGCACACACACACTGACACACGCGAATTAACGTCGGTTTGAACTAGAATTTGATAGGTTTACCGGGCACGATTTTCATAATAACTCGAGTTTACCAGTAATAGTGTGACCGGTAGTTTGCAAAAGGTGTTCTACTTTGACTTCAAGCGAAAGAACGAATTGGTTGCGTAAAGATAATGATCCAGAGAATGAAATATTTTTCACATCCATTTCAAACCGATTCATTGAATGGTATGATGACAGAGATTAAATAGTGTGCAAGCTGACTTTCATGCTTACCGACAAAGTGGTGTCATAATGACACCTAACCTTCCCAAGTGAGTACCTTGGCGTTGACTAACGTAAAAAGCAACAAACTTGGCTGTTTGTAGTACTTTTAAAATGGTGCTGGTGGCTAGTTTTATCAACTTTCGTGTAAATATTATAAAAAGCTACTCTAAACAAAGTTCGTAGAAACCCTGTCAGAGAAATGTTCCCTTGTTTAACCTAATCGGGCAGGCTAAGTCCAAAGGAGATTCGAACTAGTGACATGTTTAATGTGAGCTGTACTCCAGTATACTGGGCCATACTTCTCATAAGCATTGCTATTGATAGACGACTGGGACAACCACATAGCGTTCATTGGTTGCTATACATTCTTTGTTTACAGGCAAAGATCAAGCAGTCATTTCGTGATTGACTTGCAACCACCCGCCCAGTCCACAGTAAGAGTTGGAAGGGAATTTTACAAGAAATCGTTTCAGTGACGACCAGGGAAGTTGCGAACGACTATTTTAGTTCGGTCGGTTCAGAGCCGTAACCTCATGGGTTGTCAGAAAATGTCTGAAGCTTACAATAGACCCCTCTGCATTTGTCCACGGACTACAGTCATCGAGCTATATGACTTTGTGATGAAAATCTGCTGGGCTCACTGCCTGTCCAAACCCCGACTTAATAAACGGTCCAACAACGGACCATTTCAAAGGTCGAGTTAAGATATTACATCAGGACTGTGGAAGCAGCTTCAGTGTTACGTCTTCCGTTATTTTCAAGTTTCTTGTTTTCTACTACACCAATCAGCTTGCAGTGTGTGACTGCATTTGGCACTGAAATCAGTCAATGACAGCCTGTGATTTCTCTAACATCTTTGTGCATCTATAAATCCGGATTCTTGTCTCATGAATAAGAACTGCTTACTGCAACCAGACCAAGATCTTCTCCTCACTAGTTACGTGGGGGGTTTCAGTTCAGGACAGATTCTGAAGACTATTCAAAGTCCCTGATTCCGAGCACAACATGCACTTATCTTGCTGGTTAACCAGTCAATACTCACCTCGTGACCGGTTTGCAGTGGTTGCAACTATCACATGTTCAAGGGTATGTATTCATCAGTCAACCCAGCACCAACATCAAATTATCCAAGTTTTGACAGTTATCAAACCCACTTCAGTTACATGTAACCAGTTACTTCAATATAAGTTCATTCACGATTTTACAAAGTTTTTCCATTGAAATTTTACCACTTCATCCAGCCTTTGATGACAACAGTTGCTGTAGCACATTGATCGAAATCGACTGCCTTGGTTTTCCACTTTCATATCGTCTATCAGTTCGCTAGCAGTTGCGGTTACGCATACGTTGACAGTGCGGATAGAAACTTGTGGCAAAGCAAGACGCATCTCACTTCAAGTCGTTGGTTAAGACAGTGACTCAAGGCAGGTCGTTATGCTGACACCCGAGTAGAAATCCAGCGTCTTCTATCGTCAAACACATAATCGCAACAGATCATGTGGTTGCGCCCTTCACTTAGTTTATGGTCCTACGGTACTGTCACAGTCTCAAGATGTTGGCGTTTCCCAAGCATTGTCACGCAAGTATCACGCACTGGCTGTCTACTGGCAGGAGTTGCTGACGCAATCATTCTCTCTGCTATAGTGTTAAAACCATTTACTCCACCCTGAGTGCACGAATGTGACATTTGTACGTTTCCTTGTTACATGGATATGTGCTCAACTTATATAACCGAATACTTTATTTAATCAACTGAAGAGAATAAACGAAGTGCTTGCATCTCTTACTGGATGCCTTGCAATCTTAATGAACAGAATTAGTTCCCTTAATGGATATTGGCTACTGATGAGTAGTAGGAGATTTTGATTTTTTTCATATAGGTTGAAGATCACCCACAACTGATCGCAGCTGTCGCATTCCCATAGATTTCCCAGTCGGCCCCTTTCGAAAAGAAGCACTAGACTCGAGTATCGCTCTGATTAGAGCTCATCAGTAGTGCATACCTTGCCACTGCCGGGACTAGAACTCCAGCCACACTTCCATTAGGCATCCATGTTAACCACTGCGCCATTGACCTGATATTAGTCACGACCGAATTATCATGTGTGAACGCTCAACCACTTTCGCTTGTGAGTAATGATCAGGTTGCCCTATCGTCTCAAGAGAGAAGACACAATAACTGTCCTGTTCACTCCAATCGATGGTCCTCCGACTGTGCAAGTTGAGATCACAGAAATCATTAACTTGTTGAGTGGTATTTTGATTACTGACAAGTGGTAGGTGATTTTGTTTTTTATCGTAGATGATAGGTCCGTCGTGTCTAATTGTTCATCTGATTTTGATCATAGTTGGATTAGTATTAGCTACAAACATTACAGAGAAACTCGTCGAAACTGAAACAATGGAATCGGTCGAAAAAATTGTCAAACGTTGCTGAACAAAATTTATGGAAGACAACTTGATTGTACTAGTATTAATCGAGTATGGATGAAGGAAGTTGACATTTGAGGATTGCTTCAAATCAGGGTGACATAAAATGGTCTCTTGTATGCTCGGTTGAGTAATTTGCGACCCTTTCTTTTAGCACCACAAGCAGAACAAATTGAACAGACGATATGTCCTTGCTGACGAAACCTAGTGATTGATAACACAGGTAACGCAGTACCTCAAACCATTGTCTAACACGCTAAGTCATAGTGATTTACTTGGATGTGTCTGAGATGTGAAGAAACGGAAGTTCAAGACTGGAAAACCCTGAGTAGGGCGGACACTTCTGCGATTAATTATTCAGGAGTGACAACTTGAAAGACAATGAAAAAAGTGAAGACTTTAGAAGGGCCCAGAAAACCATACATGGTGATATTATGGCTTGGGAGTAAGTGTTTGACGCGTTGATCAGTTCAAAGTGACAAGACATTTTCAGTGGTTTGTGAAGCAAAATCAACAGTCGACTAGACGATGCTGGTATGGTTGAATATATGAGGAGTGAATTCGAACCTCAAGTATTGCGGACGGGCGAAGTGAAACAGGAAGGGTTGAACGTGATAACGGCTGAATAGATTGAATGTTGACCTATCTTCCGACAAAACAGCCGTTCTGGAACACACGCAGCCAAGCAAAAAACAGGAGGTAGATAAGTGGCACCGTTGGATACATGCGCTGGAATAGATACACAAAACTGTTCAGCCAGAAAAACTTTTCGCTTTATCGTTTAATCATCTATGCCAACAAAACCATTTCTATAGCAAGCTTCGTGTACTTCACCGTGAGTGCACACACAAAAATGGTTGGATGGGACTGCAGTGGCAGTCAACAGTTCAGTTCCCGCTACAGCTGCTTTACTGTAGCACTCAGAATTGGGAATTAAGTACAACTCTGGGAATCGTACTCAAATATGCGTTTATAGAGTTTCATAAGAAATCTGAACATTGACGTTTATCGGTGGCAACAATAGCGTATGTAAGGTCGTAAAAGGTCGCCGGATTGATATAAAATATAAAAAACAACCTGACGAATTTAAGAAAACAAGAGTTTTTTTATTGTTGGTCTAACTGGTGGATCCTAAAATAATATCGGATGTTCGCTGTTTGTTAGCGCTTTAAATCTTGGTTCGTAGAGTTGATTTAGCAAAAACGTTTACACCACAGCCACTTGAGTCAGTAATTCCAGGGATTTGAATTCCAAATCTAACTCAAATATCCCCTGGGCGCCCCCAAATAGCGTCTGGAGGGCGTCACTCACTTGTCGCAACTACCAGGTATTGAACTAATGTGGATTAAGAGATAACATAACTACTGCAATTTATACCCTCTCTATAACACATCATCCTTCAGTCCCCATCCTGTTCAAACACTAGAACAATAAGCGTCGGTCTTGCCAACGTGGTACGATAATAATTTCCTGTCACTCATCACATCGATCACTTGAAATCCACGTGAACAAACTGGTCAAACCGTGTCCTCCAGTTATCGTGCACCCGCTTATTGTGAGTGAAAATTCCACTGGCTATCTCCTTTGATATAATGGTCAGTGTCTTATTGCTTGAGCTTATCCCACTACTCCATAATCTGTTCACCCTCCGCATGTTGCTAACCCATCTCTGCTTTCTGTCTGGCACTCTCACCTTGTACACTCCAGTCAAGATCAACCGACAGGTATCTGTACTTGCGGCTAGATTATACATGTGAGAACCTTACCAAGGGATTGGTAAAATATGCGAGAAATCAAGTAAAATTCGTTGATCAACCCCTAGTAAGGTCTAAATCACACAGGAAATCTCGAACGCTGAAGAAACAATCCGCTGATACGAACCTGGAAATTAACTACAAAACTCAATTTCAAAATGTCTCTCTTTGGGTGATAGTGTACAAAAGAAGGAATTGAGTACTAAAAAGGAGCGATGATGTGACAACAGTTCCAGAAATGAATGGATTTCGGTCCATTTTCCCGAGCACGGTGTAGCAACGTTTAACTGAATTGCATGAAGGCAAGGTTCAAATGAACGAAAGAAATTGAAGAATGACTCAAAATCTGGCTACTTTTTAAGCTTGAGCTGTTTAGCTATGGGGAGTCGAGTAACATTGCTAATGTTTGTCAGTGTTCAGATACTTCAGATCAAGAAGTAAGAACACCATATATATATATATATATATATATATATATATATGTATATATATATAATCAAGCTAACCGTCTTCAACCAGGTTGTTTACTACCCCCTTAGAAAATCGTAGACGTCGAGTTAAAGTTTATCGATTACATTGTCTATAGGTGAGCGTGAGAAATTGGCTTGATGTACACACAAGCTGATCAATTGAGCCCCGAGAAATTCTGCCGGAGTGATCGATCCCCTGGATCGCTTGGCTGATTCCATCTGAGATAGTAGGACGAATGGGTAACAAAGTCTGAATGTGAAATTTCCTGCTCCTGGCGTGGCCTCGTAGCTCAGCTGGTACACCGTTTGCAGCTTTTGAGCATAGTGTTTCTGTCGGTGGTCCGAATCTAGCCGAAGCCTTGACTTTTTAAAATAGGGTCTCGTCTATACTAGAGCCCCGTTTCGAAATACGTATAATTAGCGTGGATCTTAGTGAGCTTTCCTCCACCGGCAACTGTGTGACAATTTCTTAGAGAGGGCAAGTAGTAATTCACTAGAACAAAAGGTGATACACAATTAGTCGCCACAGATGAGGTTTACCATTCAACGTGTTATACGAGAACAATCGTACACACTTGATAGTCCCTCTATGTCAATTCCAGATGTCCTCAGAGGGTAAGCTAGGTTTCAACGTCGGTAAGGGTCGTACTGCTAATATGCATGTGTGTTGTGATCCAAGAACGCGGATGACAAAGAAATACATGGGCTAAACATTTAAGCCAGACCAGTTAAAAAACCACTCATTTGCACGCGGTATTCGGCCTCAGACCGTCTCGGCTGCCACAGACATCGATGCTCAGCTCCATTAAGTAGCAGGGACCATTATGGGCTTTGCTGCACTTTGATGATCCTTCCTGCATTCTTCTTGTGGCTTGTACGATGTCAAAATATATGCTCTGCACCTGCTACTGAATAGCGGCGGTATGAGTAGTATAATACGATCGCTCAACTCCACTGCACGTGAGTGGGCTGGTAGATACAGGAAGTGGTTGGCTGTTACAGAGTGAAAGGAGGTGCCCCCCCCCCAAGGTGCACAAAATAAACCAGGTTAGCTTGCCTAGCTTGCCTAGACTCAATTACTTCGGACATCTTAAACTGACATCAAGACACCTTAAACTGGAAAAAATATACAGATTTTATTTTATTTTTTACTTAAACAAATACCATCAATTTTATGCCCTAAAAATAACCAGTTTAATACTGGTCTCTCTGTAAGTTTATCACTGAATACAAAGAAGCCTATGGACGCAGTATCTACACTTTTCGACACGTTCGGCAAATTTTGAGGTTACCCAACTTGTTCAACAAATATTTGTTCCGGGCACAGTCAGGTAGATTTGGGCATTCCTCTGCTGTTTCACACTTGATATATTTCGTTATCCGTTGCCATAGTGAACATGGACAGTACAATTCTCCCATACCGGAAGTCACCGACCAGTGCACGTTATAAAGTTGATTGACATGCAGAGGACCTGGGTACACTTTGTCGGAAACAGTATTGGTTTTTATAACTGACGTTTCATCATCAAGCTTCATAAAAGTGAACCTCTTCCCTACTTCCTGATATGTGCAATAAGGCGGTAATCGACAACAGCTGTCTGCCATAACACTCCAAACAGTGTTAAACACAGAGTCCTTTGAAAGTGAACTTTCAAAATCTTTCACAAGCTTATCTGGCGAGCGTTCGATTGGTATACCTGGAATGAACGTTCGATTTTCTAACACTGTCGACTAACGATCAATTTACGGCGGTATGTTTCACCTGCACATCACTAACTCATGAACGGTTTGCTCCTAAGCCTTGGTGATAAGACGGTTGATTTGACGATAAACTGCAATAATGCATCGTTCATCTGTTGCGGAGAAGTGAACTTCGGTATCGTGTTGTGTAGCATTCTCTCAATTAAATGTCGATTCATTACAGAACAATAACGTCTCGTATGACATTTTGCTCCGGATACATAGAATCAAACATCTTATGGCAGATTCATCTCCGAATCTGGTTGCCGGAAATTTATTGTGACGACAATCTGGCGTTGCTTGTTGCATGCGTGTAACTAACTCAAATACGCGCTTATCCGAGCTTTGTTGCAGTTTTTAGAAACAGAACCTCGTATAGCCCGAAAGATGTCTTTTCGCCAATGCGTAGAGTAACGGCGGACCGCTGGATGATGTCTTTGAGAAACTGAAGTAGTTATGTAAGTTTTTGAACTATGAATGAACGAAATTTTGTTGTAACACAAATGATAGTGCCAACTCAGTAAAAAGGTCTGCCTCCATCGATTTCAGTTACATGGTGACGGCTTTTCGCTTTTGTTACACCAAAGCGATATTTGTTACAATAAAATCGTATTCATTGTTCCCTTTCGCCTTGTAAAGCAAATTGGCTGTCGATTTCAGTCTGTGTAACAGTGGACGCATGGGGCAGAGAGAACATGTCTATCCCACTATCTGTTGCACAACCATACTGTCACGTCTGTCTAGCTGAAGTTTTCAACAGTTTCGTTTAAATCAATCTGAATTTGGTTCAAAACAAAATTAATGTTGATGCTCTTCAGTGAAAACAAGTTTTTTAACAATCCCCTCCATTATAACGAAATGCTACTAACAGTTATAGTAATAATATTCAGGAGTAGTTTTCTAACAGTTACAATGCCATTAATGTTTTGGTCTCACTGTCTAAAATTAAACCGAAGTACGACTTCTAGTTCGTAAAAGAATTTCACGAAGATGCATTAGCAATTCTCTTGCAATTCTTGTAAGGAAATCCAGTGAGGCTCGAGCTTCTGCTGAATTCGATCAATCTATGGAAACCACCCTCAACTGCGATGTCTACACCTTGACAGGTGAGCTGTGGTGCAGTGAGTTATTATGTTTTTCGATGTTTATTCTCTCAGTCGCCCATCCACAATGGAAAAGAAAGCAAATGATCATAATTGCTTTTTCCTTGTGCCAGGCGTGTTAGACAGGTGTGATTTATAAGTATATCTACGGTCTATTGCTTATTCACACAACCACAACGTGGCATAGCAGACTGTACTTCATGATGAATCTTATCGTAAACCTAAACAATTTTTATCCTATTTCGGAACAGACCTACTTGTAAAAATCCGAGCTTTTGCTGGATTCCAACCAGTTAAAAAACAGCTTGCTCACACATGGCACGCACCCTACCAGTTTAGTTACATAGCCACGCTTGGAGTTCAGAGATTTCACGATTGGATTTAGTCATCTACCCATGTGGAATACACCAAAGTTTTAAGGGACCGATGATTCCTTGTTAAAGATTAATTAATTCTTAATGGTTATTCTGTCTACTCTGCGTTCAATGCGTGTACATTTCCAGTAATCTACTTGCCTTCAGCATTCTGATTTATTTTATAACAGAATAAACCACTTGATTAGAACTGTCTCTCTCTCTTCCTGTCTGTGAAGTCCAGACGAAAACGAAACTGTGGAAGGTGACATATTGAGTCTAGTAAATAAGTCATTAAATACGTGTAGCATTTTCACTTCCGGTCTTCCTCTGTCTGTACATGACAAAAATTGATCACCCAAGCTTCAGTCATTTCCAGACTGAAACACAACGTCATTTTTGATCAGAATTCAAATTCGTGACTATGGAACTTATCAATTCTGAAAGTTATGTAATTGAAGTTGTTTAGATTTTTCTGTTTGTGTAGATTTCACAGACTTAAAGGGGAATCATTTCACTTGAATAAATCTATAAGTATGAAAGGGATTACTTCTTACAATACCAAGAAATTACTAAGACTGTATTTGGTGCAAACAAACATCTTGTGTGAGTAAAAATCCCAACGTAGTCATGACAAATACTGTGTAGCAAACAAGCTCTTGATGTGGAGAAAAGTTTTTTATATACGGAAATTCCATGTCGGTCCTCCACATCAAAAATCTCCAAGTTAATCTTCCCTTGTACCGGTGTGTGACTCCTTTTATTATTGACAGAGACTGTGTAGTGGACGATCGTGATAAGAAGTGCACGTGATCAGATGACGGTTGAATACTGTTCACGTGACACAATTTTCATTCCCCACAGTTCGGTTTGTGTGCACGAAGGTAGTGACTCGGACAATTGAACAGGCTGTGCTAATACAGATACCGTTATGAAAATAGTATCTTATATATGCAGATTAGGATAAGTGAACACTAATCACCTGTGGTAAAATTAGTATATTAGCTTAGATTGGTCGTTGTGGCTGATGGTGAAGGTGTAAGTGACGGATTTATTCATTGGTCGAACTGTCGTATTCATTTGTACTTCTGCCTTCTTTAATGTTCCACGGTTATATGCAACCTACCAGGAGGCTGCAGACGTTTTAATTTAAACTAGGCAAGCCGGGACACTGCAGGATTTTCCACATCACACTGGGTTTTCGTTATATCAATAAGTTCAAGTTGAACATCACCCACAATTGATCGCAAATGTCGCATTCTCATAGACTTTTCAGTTGGCCCCTTTCGAGTTTCGCTCTCATTAGAGCTCGTCAGTAGTGCATATCATCGCCACTGCCGGGACTTGAACCACGAACATGCTGTTCATGAGGCAACCGTGTTTACCACTGCGCCATTGACCTCGCATTATGCACGACCGAATTATCATCTCATGTGAACACTTAACCACTTTCGTTGCACGTTACTGAAGGTATTGATGATGAACATTGTTTTGCAATAAATTACGTGTCTCAGTTATTTGGTTGTGAGGCATAGCAGACCGGAAATAGCAGTGTTCATGTCAGACCAAAATGATGCTGCTTGGGGGAAATCGCAGAATGAGTTGTGTAAGTCATCAATTTCTCATATTATTTGTTACAACCAACTGGTTACTACAGGAACTCAATCTGCTATAATTTTTTGACTTGCTACGACGCTCACCCACAGTCATCTTTACAAATTTATAAATTGACAAACAAGCTGACCACACAATGTGACTTTCTGTAAAATATATCTGGAAACTACAAATGATCAAGTTCCGATGAGAGCACAGTAGATTGTTTTGCTCAAGGGTTAAGATGAGCAGAAAATCATGTCAGAGCAATATTTTATTAAAAAGTCCTGCTCCAGTGCAACGGTTTTATGATGTGAGTTAATTCCTTACTCATGATTACACTTGATGGTAACATTTACACCTGCGTACATTTTCGACTTTGCTGGTTGATGTGGACTATGATGAGCCACCGACAGAGTGTACTTCCTGAAGATGAATTGTCAGACGAGAAATAAGATCGCTCATTGTATGCCGCAAAGAGACAACACAACATCGCGCTGATGAAGAAAACACAACTTAGCTTCAGCAAGAATACACAAGTTACCGTGGTTAACACGCTCCACCTACTTGAATTCCAAAGCATTTGTAGGAGATTAGCTGGATCACGCCCCAAATCGGAAACGAGGAAACCTATTCGAGCTGCGAGATGCATTTCTTGTTGAAGGGATTGCAACACCTCAAAAGTGGTTGCATTGTGAGCCACATGAGATGGTTGACATAGTCAAAAATGGGTTTAGGCAAGCATAAGAAGGGAGTCTGTTGTTAAACCTCCTCCATGCAAAACTCATATTTATCGAGATTACAGAGAAACCATTTGAAAGTCATAGGTTTCAACCTTCTAACTCCGGTTAAACGAAAACAGTACCAGGTACTGGGCAACAACACTGATTAGTACATTTATTCCATTATCATACACGGACAAGTGACTCAAATTAGGAATGCCTTCTGCCTTATTAATACATCCAAAGAAACCTAGTCTTCGAACAAGGCAGTCTCTCTGGAACCTTCACTCTTTGGACAGTGTGAATCTACTTGCGTTGAATCATCAAGTCACAACACCCCAGTGAAATGACAACAACAGATGATTTGCTAGACTTGGGCGCAACATTCACCTGGTATGTAAACATGTTAAGTCTGGAGCACCCTATTTGTGATTACTGTGACCGAGTCATCGATCAAATAATTCAATAGCAGACCTGACAGAGGCAGTCATAACAGTTAGCAGAAATTTTTGTTAAACTAATCATCGGCAACGTTCCAATAATCTCAAGGATTTTGTGGTGAAAATCTACTCCATTCGCCGCTTATCCAAACCCCAACACAATAGCGATTCTAAAGAAGGACCAACCCAAACGTCGAGCTGAAAGTACTTCATCAGGATTGAACGAACAGTCTCAATGTTACGTCTTCTGTTATTTGCTTATTTTTTGTTCCATAATACACCAATTAACGTTCAGCTTGTGACTTTGTATGTGCTGATACGATCAGCCAATGATAGACTGTGATTTCCTTAATACTGTTGTACATCCATAAATTTAGCTTCTTGTCTCATGACATCAAGTGCTTACTGACACCAGCATGAGGTCTTCTCTTTATTATTTGCGTGGGAGAATTCAATCTGAGTACGATTTCTAGGGCTATTCGAAGTCCCTAATTCCGAGTATTACAGGTTTTTTCAACCTTTCATTCCTAACACCTGTCAGCTATTTATCTGTTTGTTGTATACTTATGTGAATTGGTACTATGCCTAAAAACACGTGGATGAGCTTCTAGTGACATCATTTCTTTTTTTACTGTAACACTCTTGCAGCTGACAACTCCCTCAGCCGTCTTATCACAAACATTCTATTCTCTATCAAATTTCCTCCCAAATATTCACTGATTCTTCCAAGTGATTTTAACAAACCGACTCAATCTATCAGTTCGTCCACCAGTGGGTTATTCATCTCATCCACAGAAAGAGCTAATCAGTATGAATTCAGACGAAACGTCCTCTACCGGACGATTATCTATCAACCCGTTTTCACACACCACCACCAACATAACCACAGAAAAACGCAGTAAAATGTACCGAATTCAGGCCATGCTTAAAAGCAACGGTTGTCACGTGCTTCTTTGTTAATTAGCCTTAATCAAGTTGAAGAAATTGGACTAATTCGAAGTGAATTAATGGAGCGATTGTGGACCATCAAATCAAACAAACCCAAGCCGTACACGCGACAAAACAATTTCCTTAAGCAAAAGAAGTCTGATTATTAAATGTCATTAGCTCCCACACCCCTTGAACTGGGGTACACGTAAACCGCAAAAATTTGTCCTACACGTTCTCTAGGGGCCTGTTCAGTTAGATCATCAAGGTAGGAACAGGTGATTGGATAACAGGACGTGACAACTTTTTCTTATTGAGCAAATGGTGTATTAAATTATGCACTCTAAAACATGTCATATGCAGTTTGTGTGTTTGAATTGCACTGCATCATTAGTTTTTCTCACGTCCAAAAAACCGAGATTTTGGATGGGTACGGGTGGAAAAATGTGTGTGACGGACAACCATCTATAGAACCCAATATTTACAAAATTCGTATATTCATACTCTGAAGTTGCCCACCATGTACACTATTAGCGGTGACTGAATAATGGATAAAAAACGGAGTTTCATATTGTGTTTTCGTATTTTAATTCATTTCATTGGGAACTCAGTCACCCTTCGGATTTCTAATCAAACATCACGAATGCTACTTAATGCTACTGTGCGTCTATTGATTGCATATATCAGACGTGACGCGTGTTCACAATGTGAGCAACTAGCATTGGGAACTGACATAAGTTATATGCAAACACATGAGGTCATGCCCTCAAACTTAGCTAGCAATGAATTGGAGAACGATAAGTAATCACCACTCTAGTAGCGCAAACACTCCTGTCTTGCCAGATGTATATTCCACGAATATCGTTTGCCTACAGAAACTTGCGTTGTCAAGTCAAACATTTTTGGATTCCAGTACACAACATGGTTCTGCAGGACAGTTTATTACGATCCACATCCGGTAATCCAAAATAACTCGGGAGCTTCGGCAGGCAAGCTGAACAGAACGAGGCACTGTTCCGATGTTGAACGACGGGTGTATACAACCTCTGAAATGGTGAAATTGGGTAGCGTTGTATAACAGATGGCTTCGTTTGTGAGTAGTATAGCGCGTACATTCGAGAACTAGAGGGCAGATCTGAACGCCAGGAATACGATGGACCAGAAACGACTATCGAAATACTGTGTGCCCATTATGGGAGACGTACCACTGGGGCAAATTACAACGTACTATTGCCCAGCGTGTGTGAATACACATCAGCCGTGCAAATGAGAGTACACGTTCGTGGTACTATGTTTTAACAAAACCTGTACTGGAGTTCGAGCAATTAACGACTTCGCACGTCAAAAGTCTTTCGCGGTCACAACAGGCAGTTAGAGAGAATGCTTTTCTTCGAAAGGTTCTGACTGAAAAGCCTATCAAAGTGCGACAGCTACGATCAATTTTGGGTGATTCTCAATGTAAGTGAGAACCAAAATCTCCTTACTACTCATCAGTTATTGAGAAGTAGGCCGAAGTATTTGATCGCCAGAGTTTTGAATATTATGTCAACCCGAGCAGAAAGGTATTCATTGCGTATGATGGACACTAAATATTGCATGGTTGTTCATACATAAGGTGACAGATGGCGCAAAAATAACTTGTCACTGGTTACGTGGACAAACGTTTTGGAAAATATTTTCCCTACGGCCAAGTTTCAAGTCGCATTCACCTGTGCAGCTCCTACCCTGAATAGTCACCGGTAGCAATGAACAACTGAACTATTAATGTTCCCGCACGTTTATGATAAAATATTACAAATGTACACACTGTATAGATGTGATGGTACTAAAAACAGTATTGTTGGATTATTATCGCCTTCCTTCATGATGTAATATAGAGTAGAATGTTCTAAATATTTGAGTATAGTGGTCTTGAGAATAACCAGTATCAGGGCGGTTTTTTGAATTCTTGCTAACACGTAAGAAATTCAATTGAAGTCACGTTTAACACATACGAGGTAAAAGATTTAGCTAAAAAAACGTTACTCCCTCCAGAGTTAACGGCAAACTATCAACAGTGTCGGTATAAACTGGCGAGTTCTATCTGGTTCCTTTTGAATTCAAACTGACCTTTTGTATTACTCCACAGGTCAGTCGGATATTATTTCTAATGTGGTAGTTGTAATGATATTGAAATGAATGGAATCAACGATACAAGACCAATTAATGAGTAGTGGAAGGCTACCACCACTCAGTGTTGAGAACTTGACCATACTGGCTTGTAAGCACAGTGGCCAGTCGCGCTGTCAGATATCTGATTGTAGATGTATATTTCTTTCTAACAGTGATTGTTTCTACTTTCTACCCTTTGGTTCCAAATGAATTTCTGCTGTGTTTGTGGCACTATCCAATACGGTTAGTTAGAACTTACAAGATGACGAATAAGTTCAATTATACAAAGAGATTTTTGCAGTTAACACTAGCGATGATTAGTGTGTTGTATACGGTAAACTGAAGATTCTTATTGGATTGGGTGATGAGAACAAAAACTTTGTTTCGGTAATGGAATGTTCACTCACTTTTCTTATCGAAAAACTGTTGATTTTGCTAGCCTATATTGGCTGAAACATTAAGTAGTGCAGTTTGTCTGTGACCGTGTCCTGAAGTCATTAGTTAAAATACGTTTGAATAATTTTCAATTTATAGGTTTAAATAATGTTTCATGGACATTTGTCCGTGTGACTCACTCAAACTACGGCGTATACTTCCAATACATTGTCCATTATACACGGTTACTGTTGACAGAACCAAAGACAAACATTAAATCTGACTAACTCAGTTCACACTAACACACTTAACAATTACGCGTCTAGTCAAGTGGAGTTCAGGCCAGTCAAGCCGAATCAGTAGTATGTATCATGTACTCCCAGGGATGAAGTTTCACCTTTTTTTACACACGCACACCTCTTCAGCAAATGGAGAACAATTAACTAGGCGGGCTTGTGTTGCAAAACGACATTATTAATAATAACACTCACGAACTTCGTGGAAAAGTTAGCAAACAGTCACAATTGGTATCAATTAACAAAAAGAAAGTGTGTTGGTTTGGGGTCAAGTCAACAACAAGAAGATTATGTTTGCACAGAAAACGAACTAAACGCGTTTCTACAACCAACTGTTTACACGAGGAACTAGTGGAAGATATGGAAATGTACTCAGAGAGGTACACATTAAGTGCTTAGCTGTGTCACAGAGCAATTTTGTGACAACAGTTCCGCGCATTGTGAAATAATCAAATGCGGTGTAATCAAGGAATGTTTTGTTTGATCAACGGCTACAAACTGAGGTGTGTTATGGATTTACCAAGAAAATGAGTCTCGAGACAACCAACCAGAATGAACAACTGATGAACAGTTTGTCCACTAGGCGAACATATATTTATGAATAGAGAAATTTTCTGAACGCCACCCATTTTATATCTAAATTTGAGACACCGTCGTATTGGTTATCTTTCATTAGCAAAACCAACGTGTTTATTCGTACGGGTGAGTTGTGGAACAGATTGGTACACTGTAACCCACACGACAGACCAGAAAATGCATCATAATGCATAAAACTTTGAAAGGAACTAAATTCGAGCATTAACTAACAGGTATTGAATAAGAATTTTCCAGTATTAAAGAACGATAAGCGAATATACGCATGTAAATTTAGTGGGTTCAGGCAAAAAAAATAAACCCATCTAAGTGAAAAACGACAAATTTTCTGTTGATGAAATCACAAAGGTCGAAACTCTGATTCTGTAAGCGCGTTTCTAGCATAAAAGAGCTGACCCTGATGGCAACAGCATACGGTTTAATACTGAGAATAATATGACACTGTGTAATACTGGGTGCCAAGCTGAGGTTAATCCGATAACCCATGGCTTGTAGGTGCCTGTCAACAGTATTGACCAAAACGTGTTCTCCGAAGAGGCAGGCAAAACCGATTGCAAGCTATTAGAATGTAGAAGTCACTTGTTAGTATTCTTGTGGACAACTAGCTAATGAAAACGAACTTTTGGCAGTCTGAGACTACTTTGAGCGATAAAGTGACATGGTCACTTCAGGTTACTAATGTTTTTTTAACCAAAGTCTCGTTTTGCAACCAGCGCTTAACTTTGTTGTCCTTCACCCACCACTTTGCCACTCGATCTGTTAAGGCTTGTGTGACCCCCCCCTCAGTGGATCTATTCTTCACCTGTCATTTTCACAGGTTTGGTCTCACTGGCCTTTGAATATTTTGCCAGATTTGCAAGCACCTTTCCCGTTACAATAGCATTCCTCATCAACAGTTCATTTTATTCATTGTTTCTTATCATTTCAAAATGTGCGAACAATTTTCCACAAAAATCCTATCGAACGCAACTTGACTTTTGCATTCGAATCTCCTTATGCAAACATTTATTCGAACCTCCCTGGTCTTATTGTTACTCTTCTATTTCTAGTTTGGCCCGATTTTTACACAGATCCAATCTTATTCTTGAATTGAACACAAGACTAAATCAACGGACATCTTCTCATAAGTGATAACGACTGTGGCTGATTTCCCTAACCTGTTATTGAGTCCCACAACGACAGAAGTAGTCTTTTTTCTACCCAGATAAAAGTATTACAATGTCCTCCATTCGTTGAAGATGCGTGTGTGTAAAAAAGCGGAAGATTTATTCCTCAGAGTGTACAAAGTATTCTATTGACTTGAAGGGATTTGTTCAGCAGGTCAATTATAACACAATAAATATGAATTTGGTTATCTGGGGATGGGGAATTTGAAAGTCGGTCGATAAAACTATTACGGACTGCGTGTATGTGTGTGTGTGTGTACGTGTGTGTACGTGGTGTGTGAGTGGAACCGCAAGTGGTGCAGCGCAAGCCACTTGGGGTGATGGTTTAAAGCGCAGGCGTCCTTTGACTTCGGTCACTGTGACAGGCTAATCCGTCTCGGATGCCGCCAACCATATGACAGTCTTAGTAGCTGTTTCAATTCACGAGTGTCATTAGTTCTATTGCGCAACCGTGACCTTAACTTTCAAATGACTATAATGACTCTCAGATCACCTGACCTGTAATCGAATGAACTCACTATTTGAAACGCTATTGCATGACTGTTAGTAATCATAACATTTACGATCTCTCACTTGACTGATCTTCCAACCCGCTCTAGTTAAGTTTTCAGGTAGCCTGATGTTCAGCCATCGAAAATCAGCTTTGGTCGCTACTTTGTCATACTCATTTTAACTATTTAACATCCGTAATGATTTCTACGGATTCACTTCATCTCTGACACATGGAAAACCCCCGATTATAGATTATGGGCTTGTAACAACAAAAAAACATGGCCCACTCAACTAAGCGCCTACCAGTAAGATAACCAATATCACACATGTCCGAACGATACAACGCCTATGTAATCCAAGTTCAGAAAATTCCACACATCTCTAGTTCAGTGAATTTTTAAACTTGTGCAGTGGTGGTGATATCATCATACAATCGATTTTAGCAAATCACCAGCAAGTGGTGTACAAAAGGAATCGAAGTCGGATAAAACAAATCCTAATACACACTGACAAGACAGCTGTTAGGTCGCGAATAGAGTCTCGAAATCCACGAAGGTTGTAAACGTCTTCATAAAAACGATTGATTCAGAATACTTGTATGAAGAAATGGCAGGTGTTTTTCGAAGACAGTAATGTAATTCCTTTACTTCCAGTCATAAATTGGGTGTGACTAATTATTTTTCTGGATCCTTGAGCGCGTTGTGAAGCCACCAATGATTCACTTTTGTGATCATTTCAAGAACAAGAAAGCCCAGTTTGCAAAAAATCTAGCTAAACAAAGGATAACTGAAGGGTATGACCAAAGAAATGTTTACATTGAGATTTTGTGGAAAATGTGGGAGTGTCAGAAAGGATTTCACTGGAAAATATTTACACGTTATAAAATGGTACGAAACGATAAAATCAATGAACTACTCCCTAGAGATTGCTACCGCAATAGGATGGTTGTTTTAGGGATAAGGTAACAAATACAACCCTTTCGTAACAAATCTTGGAAAACAACGGGTGAACGATACAACCACAGGGAGAAAACCTGGGATAAGTCGACCAAAAAAGCGACGAAGAAGGGAGAGAGAGAGAGAAATTGAGCACCGGACATGAGACGAAAGCCTGTGGACTTTGGTGGAAATCTCGGCAAAGTGAACCGACCATATAATGTTGCGAATCAAAGTAATCCCTAGATATATATCGGAAGGAAGTCGAGGCAAAGGTTCACCGCTTACAAGAACGGATGTGAATAGGGTCGGAAAGCCTTCCTTGATGACTTCTTTCCACCATCAGAAACAAAAGGTCAACATGATTAGATTTGTTAGGAGACAAACCCGTGATTGTGACCAATTTGCTAGCTCAGATAAACTATTCAGCAGCGCTGGAGAATAAAATCTATTTAGACGGTTGATACCCACCATTATATCATGTGCATAGTTGATTACAAACGATTTCTGCCGAGCACTTCTTTATTCCATTTTCGATGGAGAATATTTTTTCGGTTGGTTCAAAGAGGTAATGGCAGAGGCACAAGTATTGCAATTACAGTAATTGTATATGCTAAAGAAGTGGTCTTTCGATAGCATCTACTGATTCTCGATGGACCTATCTACTGTCAGTCGTTATGCCACTCGAGTTTATTGTACATCGGTCTACTCAGTGAGCATGAATCAGAGAAAACAAATACTGTAGAAAAGCAGTGTGTCTGCCCCTTCCTTGGAGTTGACAGAAAAACGACTATACACAATCAGTAGTCAAGGATAGCTGGTCATCCACGATGAAACCTGAGTAGTTAAGAAACGGATTAGACAATAATTGAAAGAAAATTGTTGAAATTATTCACAGCAGTTGTCTTGTAATCTACTTTAGTGACCCAAAACGTAATACTTTTGAAAGGCACAAATGTTAATTCTCATAAAGCTCTGGGTCCCTTTAGGGATGGTATAAAATCGAGCAAAACTTAAGCTGTTGAAATCCAACTGACTCTATGCTGAACGGTTTACCAAGTAACGAGAAACCAGTGGATATTTTCAGCCTTACAAGTTCTGAACTGATGAGACTGTGAATCGAAACAGGCAAAAATAAATAAATGAACCGGCACATCCAAGTTTCTTGCTTATCAAACATAAAACAAGCGCATTTCGGCATGCAATAAGCAATTGCAAGTTAGAAGTCTAACCGTGATCTCGATGACTGAACTGTGCACCAAGTCGGTGCTCAATTTTGTTTAGTGATCATGTTAATACAGCAAACACTGTTAGGCTGCTCCAGTGCGAGCACGCTGGGACACCCAAGGTGATCTCCCTGCTAATCAGGATTCTCATTTGAGGTTGCAGCTTTGGCGTTTTTACTCTGATTGTCGACTGACCACGATATAAGTTGACCTGATGATTCTCGTAGGACTGTTTTATATATTCTCATTATGTCAGTGGGTTTAGTAGGAATTCATAAGGCTAAAATAGCGGTCCAGAATATTAGCCGATTCGATGTTCGCACATCAGTCACTGGCCAAAGCCAAGAAACGTCATCCGCCAGATTATCAACTAATCGATTGTTGCTTGAATCTGTTGGTCATGTATGACTAGATTTTTTGTCATACCTGCGTACAATACCTCTTTTTTAATATTTCGTCGGTTGGTCCTCACTGGCCATTCAATGTGGACGCACTGTCCACATAGTGCAACAATAAAAAGAAGGCTTGTCTACCAACTTCGTAGTGTATATTCTTGGCCACAATATTCTGAAATCGATACTTCATAGCATAAAATCACGTGATTCTTATTATAAATTCTACTGAATCTCTAATCACTGATCATTTTTGGATCATTTCGTACTAACCAAAATCAACTGGTTTGTTAGGATCACTGGAAGATGTTGCCAAGAACTGAGGAACAAATGGTCAAATAGCTATTCGGCCTTTTTCCATCTTGGCTAAGAACCTGTCGTTTGCAGATTCATTGTAAACAAAACTATATTACACGTCATGTGAATTCTGGTAAAGATAAAATTTTAAGATACTAACTCGAATGTGGCAACCCGTGACTTGCTTCGTCCCTAGGTAGTCATAAACTTCCGAACAAACACACGCACCAAGCACTTACTCCACATCTAGGAAAGATTTTGCCCGATGATCCGAGCTGTTAACATGTTAGTTTTAGGGGGAAAAGAGGTCAGAGTAAACAAAAGTATAAACACATTTTTAATTAACACGATACAGTTTTTCACGTCGAACTGTTGGGTGGTAGGGTGGATAGTCAGTCGCCGGGTTAGGAAAGGTCACTAAGTCCAGAGTATGGTCAAGTTTACGAGCAACTGAACACTTCAGTCGATTGATTGTGATAGCCTCAGCAAACCGTAAAAACCTTGGATTGAAGTGATGTAATAGGATATTCGACATAACAAGAAACCGTCTCATGTTATTGTACATTTGATACTGATGTGTCAAGACGGAATCCTTGCATCTACCAATTTTCGCTTTCTGACCTTTTTGTTCAAACATCTGAAGGGAGTGAACTGTTTTTCATTTTTATGTCACAATAATTTATTCGCTTACGCGGCCGGAGGTCACACAAATTTCAGTGTATCCACTGAATCTCGTTTATGGTTATTCTACAAAGTTATACAGGATAAATGAAGAGGGACAGTTAAAATCACTTACCGGAAGCAGAGTAGGCATGCGACAATGTTGCCCTTTCCTTCAATCATTCTGTAAAATAATACACGGCCTTTCAGAACACAAGCATTCTGTAATACTAGGGAGGTCACGTGGCTCACCAACAGCATGTATGAAAAGGCATGGCGATACACCCTAATAATTCAATGGTGTACAGAAATTAGTTTGTGTTGGACGATTTCCATCTTATACCTATTTCGTATGGAAAGTATTCACGTCCTCCGGTTAGTTAATTTGCCTCGAGCACATGGGGACCGCCACTTGTAACACTGCGTATTCTACGTAGATAACAGGGTACGTCTGCTATATAAATCTAATTTTGAGGCAAATTTTAGTTTCGGTTCACAGAATCAGGTACCATCTTAAGAAGTTAAGATCAGCCTGAACCGTAGTCGATGTTGCTGGTTGTCGAAACCAATTACAGATACGTTTGAAAATCAGCAGTGAATCCAACTGGATAACCGCTGAATCTACTCGATGACTCGCGTTGGTGATGAGGAAGTACTGTAGTGAGAGATGCGGCATGAGAACAAGGATCTTTGGCGGAGTCAGCGAGGAAAAGTGAAATTTCGTAGAAAGCCCATTTCTTGTCATTGACTACAGCTGTGAGCCAGGCTTTCGTAAACGCAAATGTATGAAGCTTATTGTCATAAGCAAACTGTCTCAGTTCCCGTACTTAACTGAATGGACTTAGACAGTTCATATGCATCCAGTTAAGGGCAACTTTCTCAATTGTAGTTGCAAGGTAAAAACAGGGTACAAGATACAGCTTGGAAGGTGAAATCTAGCAGTAGAGAGGGATTTTGATATAGCGGCTGATTTAGACTCGGCTTGTTCCGCCGAGTAAATCAGAATAATTTTTTCTGCAATTGTGAATACCATTCAGTACCCCCACAGGTGATCGAGCAGCATATTTCGTGATGCAACTCGTTACGTCTGTTCTTTTCACATTCTCTGTCTTGCGAGAATGATTGTAAGGGTTCACTATGTGAAGATTAGACTAGATCTACTATTGAGGACAGGACATCGAAAAAGGTGATGTAATACCATCCATACAATTGTTCATCGGAACAGACCGTTGGGAGTTACCCCAACAAGTTTCGCCACCTTTGAATCAGATTTCAAATTACTTTCGACCAACGAGGAAGGAAGCGTGCACGCTTGCACAAGTGTATCTGATGGGGAACGAGATCTGTTGAGAATGATTCATGTCTGGTCCGCCTTCGCTGAGTCCGTTTATGCTAAAAGTGTAAATGTACAGATATCTCAGAATTCTGATTCAAGATTGCGGCATATGTGACCGGAGTTTGGCTGTCCCAATCTATTATTGCATGTTTACCAATAATCACTCGAAACACGATAATCGTTGAGTAGATTCCGATCAACCGGATGATGACGACCAAGATGTTGATGACGACGACGAAGATAATGACCATATTCAAGTTTTTGAATGTTCCCAACTACCGATCTTGCACGACAGACCAGCCAACAGTGCAGATGGTTACCTTGGGTATAAGAGGTTTTGGATTTGAAATGTGGACAAGTACTGGTACAACGAAATTAGCGACCGATTTCACCATTACCCTCTGGTTCATAATTGCATATGCCACCAAACACTTTCCAACCTAGCACCTTAACATCTTCTCAGCAAGAAGTTAACAAAACTCAGCTCTCGGAACCAAGTGAGAAAACAGATTACATAACAATATAAACAAGATGTTATGAATCTCACTATTTTCAATACTAATCGGTTTATTAAAACAAGGAGTGGACATAATTAGGTGCACCTGATTGGGTAGTAACTAGTAAGCTTTTTCAAACGTCAGGAAGAACAAGTCAAAACAAACAGTTATCGTCTAGCGGTGTGCCCTTTTGATTCTTGCTGTGTAGAATGGCAATCATTATCTGCTCAAGTAATTTAGAACATCCCAGTAGAATGAGCCTGTTCCGATGAGACAAAATTGTCGGAAAACCGTTAGGTAGGCTCATTATTTATTCTTGGTGTGTATCAGTCACAATTAGTTAAAATGCTAACCCGTCTGTTAGCGTTTCACATAAAAACTCTGGTCCAGTGAGTATTGGTCTTAGTATTTCTGTCCAGCCCATCAATTCGGAATTAAGTCATCTTTTACCTGTAGAAAGTCAATCGTGAGTGAGTGTTTGCTAACCATGAGATTTTTTAACCAACCGGTTATAAAATGAAAATCGTCTCATCGGAGAAAATAATTCGTTGGAAGTCACCGTTGGCCAGATTTTACGAACAAAACGGTTTGTAGTTAGCCGCATTGTTGAAATGGAGATTGTGCTATACCTTCTCCATATAGAGCACTTTTGCACAACTGTCTTCTTTGGTTCGACGGTAAAAGACCTTATGCCTAAATGTTGTCACTAGGATTGTAAGTTACATATGCGCTGTTTTTGATGCTTGCCGCCTATAGAAAGACCATCTCACTAAACTGTTCCATCAGCAAGTTACCCCTCGGCTTTGTTTGTTTGGCGTTGAAGTAGTTGAATAGTCCGATCACACTTGCACTAGACGACCGTGCTGAACGGTACACCACTGAATTCGCATTGTGGGTTTGATACCCTTGCCTATCTACCTCTAAGTTGTGGCTTTTCCTGTGTGAATTTTGTCCATAAAAGACGTAGCGAAGCAACATGGTGTGATATCAACTCAACAACAGCTCACAGAGAGCTAGCAGCATTGATCATTGTGCTTCTACGATTTAAAAGCCGCTTCAAAGTGTGGAGGGAATATCATTGAAAGGTTACCGCATTGAAATTCATCCACGTTGTGAACAGATAGTGGTGGCGGGAAACCAACCACGATGATTCACACCATAGTTGCGAAATCGTTAAGTCTTCGAATTGTTGTTCTTTGTTTCACGGTACCTGTCTCTTGTTAGATAAATAAGCACCAACGCAATATGTAGGATTTATCGACAATACCTCAGGATATGCAGCGTAGAACACATCAGTTCTCAATTCTGTTTTGAACGGGTGTAAATTTATGGTTTGTTTCCCTAATTTGTTTGTCCGTTCTGTTTCAATTCAATTTCGCTTAAGTACAGATTGTCACAGATTTTCCGTTACGTGGATTTTTACTTGTCGCAGCTAAAATACACCGGGTTTGTTCCGATTGTGTTCTTTCAGAACGTGTTGGCTGAGGGAATTGTTACAAGCTTATAATTTTAAACGCACGACGTCTATCCAGCTTCATCTATTTTGTAGCCGCCGTAATAGTGAGAATAACTATTCAAATGATATTCTATGAAAACCGATTTTTAAAACGTGTTTTTAAATCAGTACACGATCATGTAAGACGGAAAGTCACATGCCATGCATTAATATCACACTATGTTCCGTTTCCATCTCAATTCTGTCCCCTTAGGGCATACGTCAGAGAGTACTTCCGTAAGCTAATACAATCTTCGTCCACGTTCAGTCGAACAACGTTCTCAAATTCTTACAACAATTGCGTCATCATTCTTGCTCACATCTTTTACTTGTACGCTCAAGATCAGCCGATAGCTGAGGACTCATCACTTTTCAAATAAGTATCGATCATATTGATTTTGAGTTGAGCGAATCTAAACAATGACAGAAGTAGCATAATTTAAGATGCCATTACTTTCACTTTTCAGACACTACGAGGAGGTAATGTTAATAATTTCAATGTCCCTCGAATCACATTTTTCCACACCGTTCAATTGAAGAGTACGTTCTCCCAACGATTAAGATCGTTATTGCGAGGAAAAACCCCCTTGGATAACATTTGCTATCACAGCTTCTGACTCCTGGAATTTTGCTCGCATTCTTTGGGCTGCCTGTACAGCTGTTGTTTTGGAGTCTGTTCATCGGCCATTCTACGAATGTGTCCTAGCCAAGGAAGCTAAGTGAGCATCAGTATGACTCAATTCTCGACGAACTACCTCGGTGTTCGGAACCATGTTCGACCACAGAATACCCAAAATACGTCTTAAACATTGCAGATGGATACGGTTCAGATAGCGCATATTCCGGTGACACGGTGTTCATGTTTCATTGCCGTATAGCAGCGTAAACAATGCCATTAAGCGACTGACAATCAGTTTGCTGTCGCATTCCCATAAACTTTCGAGTCGCCTAGGAGGTTTAATGAGATCGGAGATTTCGACCTGCCCAGGAAGCATTCATCACATGAGCTTGTAACTCTCGGTCCGTGAACAAATCTGTCAACAGCATTCTACACAAGTAGCAGAAGTATGTACAGCCATCTACAATATTTCCACTGATGTAGATGTCACGTGTGGGCGAAACACCTCCGCACGGAGAGGACAGAAAAAAGATGTTTGCTTATGTTGACAACCAGACTGGACTTTAATGCTGCGGTCATGGAAGCCGTCGAAATTTATATTTACTCTGTACAAACAGAGCACTATCATCATCTGTCAACGACAGTAGACTCGGAGCGCCTAAATGTCGAGTAGTCAACAAGCGATCATCCGTTCAGCGGTCAACTTGAAGAAGAACTGTCAGCATCGCATAATATATAAGCAAAATCAGATCAGGGCCAGAGCACAATCATGCTTTACACCAGTGACAATGCCAAGTCATGAGAGGTCAATCCATACAATTGCAGCTTCGTCTTGCTATCCACAAGTAACATTTGTAATTCAATCGACGAAATTCCCTGGACATTCAAGCTTACCGAGCACTGTCTATGTTGCCTCATGGATCAGGAATCACGTTTTTCCGCAGACACGCACGAACACACACTGATAAACACACATGATAATTTTAGTTCGCTGAATGCGTAGCTGAAAACTGATGCATCCGGGTCAACAAAATAATATCCCACTTGACTTGAAACTTGTCTGACCCCAAAAGGCGATGGCACTGATAGGATGGACAGTAGTGCAGCACCGGGGGCCACGCTTTAAGCATCAACGTTGTTGATAAACCTAAGGTAGATGACATGGTTTCTCTTGTTGGATCGTCGCCGGCTAAAACTGAAGGGAGAAAGCTAAATTAGATGTTCATATGCAGTATAAAAAAAATCAGAAAGTATATACTGCAGGCTGAGAAATAAGTACGAGATTGATGTAGGTTACTAGATTATCCCAGCTTGCTAACACGTGACAAATAGCCCCACGATGTCTCCATGGTAATGAAAGTAGTTTGACTGAAAGCAAAAGCCGTGGTCAAGTTTGAACAGTATTCATTCTGTGCATAGTAAATTATTCATGCGTTTTACGATAAATTTATTCTATCAAAGTTGTTTTTTTGGAAACACAACTGTAAAATATCAAACACAAAACTTGACGGCGTTCGCATAAAAATGTGTAGGAAAAGAGTTTGCAACATATCCCCAATGCACCAAAAGACATTTCGAGTAAAATAAACGCGGCAAAGTTTAGTTTGATTAAGATAATCTTTTAGAATAAAAGTTACCGTGCGATTTGTGTATCCGATCACGAGATCCTATCCGGAGAAGTTCGGAGTATATCGAGTTTTGTTTTAGGAACCAAATCGTGCATTCATTCATTCATACTAAACATGCACAGTTAAAACCTATTCATTGTTCGTGAACATCAATCCAGAATATACATTTTCATAGAGTTTTACAAGGAACTTATGCATTCATCCCTTTATGTCATTTTGAGAAGGGAATCTGTTGAATAAAGTGTAAATAAAGCAGGTATAGCAGGGTAACACCGATTGAGAAAAGAAACACTGATATGCGACATGTTAGCATATTGAATTGGCAAACAGACACAATTGACCAACTAATCTATCCTTGCTGTTTCAGTCAAGCTGACCATTAGATAATGTAAATATATCTAGATGCACTCTAACAAACTACCACATCAAGATAACCGCTGTACCATTTTTAGGAGTCATTAACCAACGTATTGGCGAATTATACCGATTAGAGAAACAGACTTGAACAATGAGGTTATGTTATATATTTGCTTATCAGCTCTTTAATGACTGCGACAGTTGTTTCATCCGATGTATCAGGGTGTGTTATGGCGAACTATGCGTAGACCATGATGACTCTCAGTGTATACCAACTCTGTGAAGTTTGAACAAACCATAGAATTACGGAACATCTGACCTTCTAGGTGAAATCCATATCGCCGTTGCTCCGTCGACAAAGGGACACTTCTGTAATGTCTACATTTCCTTGGTGATGTGTGTTTCAAGCCCGGTAGTACTGTCTGCTAGATTATCGGAATGGAATTTCTTGGTGCCGTTCGTAATAAGGATGCCAGAGACTGTCTTGTTGGATGACAATCAAGTCTGTGTTGAATGGTAGGTGTGACAAAACATCAGTGTGGTCTGAAAACAGGGCTGTATTGTATTCAGGAGACACAACCCCATATTAGGGCTCAGAATCAACCAGTCTGGCTTTGAACAAACTACAGACGGCGTAAGATGCTGGAGCGCATTATAAGGTTTCGTCAAACGGGAGTTCGAAGTGCAGAAATGTTACGGAGAAATTGTTCTTCCTTAATGGGACACAAAACTTCAGACTGCATGCTGGTGAGTTGAGCAGTTAATAAGTTGTCAGCAAGCCCAGCAGAACTTTGGAAATAACAAACTTGTAATATTTTATTTGACTGACTTCTGTAGAGTGTTGAGTAAGTTGGTTTTGGTTCAGTTTGCATTTTCGCTGCAGAAGTTAATGGATTTAACATTACACTTATGGCTTGCTTTGTCAAAACGTGGTGGGTTTGCATCAAGTTCTGCTTGGGTTGTTCAACTGATATATTGTACTTTCAGTGTCATATATCGTAATAACGGTGGGTATTGTTATTGCTATCACGGAGATGTTTGTAAGAGTGCACTGAGAAGTAACTCAGTTTGAGGCCATTTTCTTAGGATGATAGTCGAAAGCGTTGGTTGGCGATTTCGTATTTTGACTTCACTATATCACAGGACTGTTTCGTTACAGACAAGAGAAAACGATTATTTTGGACAGAAAAATAAGTTTTCCTGGCAAGCGAGTTACTAAAAGAAGTCTTCTGCTAATCTGCCCAGTGAACATCAAATGACTACATCCATACCGATGATGTTGCCATGGTTAACCCACTCGGACGGCCTCTAGGTGACGATTCCGTTGTTCACAATTAGGCATATCTGTACTTGACTTTTGTCAACAATATTCAGTCATTCACTAAAATTAGAAAAAGGCTACAAGTATACTCAACGGACTAGTTTGAATTTATTTTCATTTGGCTCTTTTTCTGTCTGTCAGCAAGCCCGATAAATAAGCAATTGACAGTGAATGACTAGGCTATAAGCCTATCTGTTTGTGAATCAAAAGAACTACTATACGTATATCTGTTTAAGTCCATTGCTTTTATCAGTACTGGATCAAGAGCTTGAAAACGTTAAAATTTAGTGGCTATCACAGTTCTTGAATGCACTGTAAAATGCCAGAAACGGACGTTAGAGACTAAACGCAGTAGAGTATGGTTTTTGGATTCTATACATGAGATGTCTTTCTCACTTGAACATGTTACTCACACAGTTATTGGTTGTTTGATGAACGCATTTTTCACATTAATTTTCTCAACTGAGAAATTCTGAGTGTCCAGTTTTTGGTTGTCGAAATCAAATTCGTTATCACCGATTATTTTAAGCTAATGACGGTCTAGTTACATCTGTCCTGATAAGTAATGACTTCGAGCACGAGATTAAATGCGTCTTTACAGTTAGCTACGGCATCGATGACCTTGTATAATCCTCCTATCATAACTCGACTACAGGCATCCATCATGTCAAGTGGATGGCTGTAAAAGGCAAACAGACCATTTGTTTCGTGCAGGCAGCTTAATATATACTGATGTATTTGTTGATCCATAGCAGATACCGGTCAAGTGGATCACCACTTTATCGGGAGAGGTGTGTGCTTGGGAAGGAGTTAGAAAAACAGGATTAAAGCTAGAACTCTCCGTTTATCTAGGTCACCACGCCACTTAATTGGAAGAGTATATGTAGAGGATGTGTGTGCTGTGTAGCGGCAGAGATTGCTGAACATCACGTTATTGAGGACGTACAGGATGCACTAAATCTGTTGACGATGAACACCGTATAACGCACATGTGATCACCATAAGTGTATGACATGTGAATTAACTCACCAATCCATACAACCTGATTTATATGGTTGGACATCATACTGTCACAAAACGTGGTATTCTTAGCGAGCTTGCAGAACAAGGTTCGTATTCGTACGCGTGGTTATTTGTTAACAGTAAGCAATACACCGCTTGGTTTTCCAGACAGACTGTTGACCGCATAACTGCACCGCCTACAACGCAAAGTCAAGCTCTCTAGTCGACGATAATTACCATTCCATTAGAGCAGAAAGAAGACATATATTGCGATATGTTAACATTTCATTTACTTTCATCAGTTGCAAACGTAAAACATGCAAGTTAAATACATCATACAGATAAGGACAGACAGGGATTAGACACGTATACAAGCACACCAAGTATTATGTAATCACGACCATGGCAACCCGACAGGTTGCCTCAACCACTTTTGTGCACACAACCTCGACTGATATTTTAATTTTTACTGACGTCACTCATTTTGATTTATTGTTCAGCTTTCTTAATAATATTCACCCAAACCTATCTTTATCTCACAGAGTAGAATCGAACAATAGTGTAACTTTTTTGGATGTACTCGTTACTGGACGTTCGGATGGCACGTTACAGCGCTCAGTTCACCGCAAAGCTACATGGAGTGGTCAGTATCTTCAGTTGTCCAGCTTTGCTCCTATTGCATACAAACGGGGTTTGGTTAAGACACTGTTTCATAGAGCCAGACGTATTTGCACCCCCGATACACTGCAGATGGAACAGGAATTGCTGAGACAAACGTTATTAGCAAATGGATAGCCCGACAATTTCATCGGGGTACATAATACGGTGAAGAAGAGCACTCAGCCCATATTGACAACTCAAAAGAGGGATGTTTTCGTATTCTTGCCATTCAAAGGTGACCATTTAGCCAACGACATAAAGCACAAATTAAAGTCTGCTGTGGCTCGAACGTATGCGGCTGCGCAATTGCGCTTATTTCAAACCACCAGATGACTAGATCTCTGCAATCGCGAGTGTAGTTTGCCAAACTATTCTGCCTCCCACGCTGTTTACCAGTTCACTTGCAGTTGCAGTGACGTTTATATAGGCAGAACAGATCGACAACTATCTCAGCGAGTCGCCGAACACATTCCGAAATGGTTGAAATAACACATGAGGCACCAGCCTCAACCTGTTGCACTGACGAGTCGAAGCTGAACGTCATCGATTGCTAAGTTCCTCATGACTACAGGTCACCAAGTTGACCCATTAAACTCATTCAATATACTGTTGCGCAATCGAAACCCGAAGCTATTAGCTTTTTGTGAATCGATGCTCATCCGAACTTACCAGCCGAGGTTGTGTGCACAGAAGTGGTTGAGGCAACCTATCGGGTTGCCATGGTCGTGATTGCGTAATACTTGGTGTGCTTGTATGCGTGTCTAATACCTGTCTGTCTTTATCTGTATGATATATATGACTTGCATGTTTTACGTTTGCAAACGATGAGAGTAAATGAAATGTTAACACATCGCCATATGTCTTCTTTCTGCTCTAATGAGGTGGTTAAAAGGAACCCAGTGTTTCAAATAGTTACCATGGCGGAAAAGTGAATTACTATGTTGGATAACTCATAGATTCCTAAAATTAATACTTGGTAGATTGTAATGCAACCCGATGACCTAAATGGAGATTCTACAACTAGTGTGCTGTGGACAGAGCTGCCAACGGTTTGAGATTGGGGTGTCTGCTACTTCCTGTAAGTTATGACTTTCCAGTGCGTAGTAGCATTTGTCCATCCACTCTGTTTGAATTCCCGCCTTGTTCGTTATTAATAAAACTCACGCACTAACGGAAACGTTTGTGTCTACTATGACCATACAAAGAGTTGCTTTTGATCCCATCCCGGATTTATGAACCATCAGCGGAGCGAAACAGGAGTGTGGGTAGTTAAAAACTGAAAGCCAAGTTCACCGGAGCCAAGTAAATTATGAATATAGTTGATTTTCGTATCTTGGATAGTCAAGACCAAGTAAAAACGACGCGTTGTACCGCTGGCAGTACTAAATGCGTTGTGCCGGACTTTGTAATAAACTAACTGATGCAATTAGGTAGGACTGGAATGGTTTCTTGTTTGGAGAAAGTTCAACCAACAGGTGTTCGCGTACAAGCTGCTACAGACGAAATTATGGTCAAATCGGCGCCAACCAACCGTGAATGGCAATCAGCTATGATTGAATGTGTATCTGTTTCAAACAACTGAGTTGCTAGATGCAAGGTTGTTGAACAACATAGCATCGAGAACGTTTGTCGCTTAATGGTAATCGTAAATACTACCATTCTTTATAAATGGGTGTTCTCCAATAACCTGAGATTACTTGGTGCCGCCCAGATATCTGTTCTGAGTTTTCTCGATTTGGTAGCTCAACATGCGAAGACCGCTGTTTTATCTTCGAAATCCAAGCCAATCAAAGCATTTTAATGTACTGATGCGTCTGCGGTGACACCTAAATAGTTCTATCGTGCGTCGAACACTGGTGAATTCCACCGGTGACAAACACTCACAAACAAGCAAACAGGTCGAACTTGTTCAATCAGCGAATTGTTTATGAGTTTAAGTGAGTTGATTCTCTGACAAGTGTAGTCTGATAGTAATTATAGTCTACATGAGAGAGAGGTCATGAACTTGGCCGTTGCAATTTTGATTTTCACTGCGGTTGTAGGCTTTTCAGATAGACGCATTGGGTTGTGTAGTAAGAGGACGATCAGATTATTTAAAAAAAAACCTCAACTGTGAAGTCACACTAGTGGTGAACAAGCCTGGACCTTGAGAGGTCTAGCATCAAATAATTCTACCTGAAGGACACTGTATTGAAAATTGAGAACAGAGCAGCTGAGGTTGACTAGGGTGGGTTTTGATCAGATCCGGAAACAAACAGGCTAAAATGCTTGAGGATCCACCCATATGATGTTGATTCAGACGTCCTAGACACATCTATGGACGCTGCAAAAATGGTAGAAAATGATGAACAGGATCTTTGGAGAAATACTTGAAGTAAAAAGGTTGCTTAGGACTGAGTATCACGATGTGAAAAAGCAAAGCGATTGGGTGACGGTTACAATTACGTATTCTAAAGACCTTCCGGTATTTTGTTTAACCACTGTATGAAATTCTGAAATTTTGAGCGCTCCACTTTTGGGGCAGGTAAACCGTGCTCTTCATAAAAATCGATTGGACAACCCCCCATCAGTAGAAGACGATTGAAATGCTGGCCTGAACATCTGCATGAATTATCCAAATCTAAAGCGAGGTAGTTCCTGCATTTAAGTGCGTTAAACAATTATTTGCCAATGATCGGATCAGCGTAGATCGATCAGGAGGCATGACTGCACTAGAAGATCGTTTACCAGGGTATAATACCTCCAGGTAGATAATCGAGGGTGGCAGTCCACAATTTAACCAACGTATCGTTTGACTTTTTATTAGTCTAAATCTCTCCGTGAGTATTAACGAAAAACGTATCACAACCTAACGAAATACTTCTACTCGATCTACCGATCAACATTGGCCATAATCAGTTAGTGTTGGTAAGTAGATTGTTAAAAACTGTGATTGCGTTTGTGGTAGAATAGCAGGGGTTGAATATCATGTGAAATAATTCAGTGAACTTCTTAGTAAAAGCACGTCAATGGGAAAGAACTCAGATGTCGAGGACGCTTTCAATCAATGGCAGTATACTGCATGTTGGAGGACTGAATACTTCCATGACGGATTGTTACAACTCAAGTCGGATGAGAGGTGTGAAGCTAACAATGTTGATTATTTCCGACTATTTACAGGTGATTATGAACTAAAGAATTCTCACTCGAGCTGAGGCAATTTCTAGTTAAGTCGAAACACTTGTGTGGAACAATTAACACCGAGAATGTATATTGAGTAGCACTCGTATCTTAATGTGGTTTAGTGTTCAAATGTGGGTATTCGACGAAGCCTAGTAGGAAGTTACTATAAGAACATGTTTGCCGAACAAGCAAGTGAACAACGATCTAAATTCAGCTTTAGACAATAATACGAAATACCGCTAAACCCTATCAAGAGCGAAAGTCAACTCTAGCCTCTATTTGAGATAGGGCTTAGATTAAAAGTTAATGTAAATATAAGAAGTGTGATCAAAAAACAAGTAGTAACCAATTTATCCCGTTCAACTGCCTTTAAATTCTCCCACAACAAAATGAGTGCATGTTTGTTTACTTGGGACAATCGATTTTAGTAAACATTAGAAGTTTCTGTTTATTAAAAATTGAATGTCATTCAAAATTCATCGCAGCTATTGCAATCTCATAAATTTATCTGTCAGGTAAATGTGACTCAACGTTCAAATATGATAATTCAGTCGTATCTAATGTGGGACCAACGAATCAGTGATCAACATGGGTGCCTCGTGAGAAGTGTGTCCGGTTTTATACACCTGATAGTGGAAAGGATGTATGCTAGTGACGAGTTCTTAGAACAGCGAAATTCGGGTAGGAGTTTTCCATTTAAAAGGAGCTTGTTTGAAATTCAGTAGGAATGCGACAGTTAAAACCGATCGTGAGTGACGTTCTACTTACCTAATCTGTTACACGGATTGGTATATTCTGCCATTCACACAATCAGTTAGCTTTACATATGTTTATGTAACTATATATACTACAGTATATAGGGTAGTATTTTGGTTACATAGAGATCGAAAAATCATTTCTGAAAGTACCATAACAGAAGTGACCGTGCTACGTTAGTTGGATGGTGTTGAGCTAGGATTATCAGATTGAAACACTCCATTTCACAACACATTCACTAGTGTGAACACATTGACAACCGGATTTGAGGGTCATCACAAAATTAGCATCAGTTGTTAATCTGTCTGTGTTTAGCCGACTGTAACACTAGCTAATCTGCATACTAAGTCGAATTAGCATATTACCCTGAAAGATGTGTTTGTATTCTCCAGTTTATTAGAAACCAGCAAAAAATGTGTCATTCAAATCAAAAACCCCTTATGAGTTGTACAATGAGAGCAAGATATTCATTTGTAAGCGAAACTCATTGGGTTGTTATATACCTCATTACTTTTGCACTATGTTCTTGTAAGTATGAAGACATAGACTGTCCATTAAAACTTCATAGTGAGGCAGGTTGACCTCCAACTATTGGTACAAAATAGAGAAGGTTTCCATATCTATCGCGTAATTGGAAATTCGTTGGTGTACAACACATTCCAACTTTTAAATCTGTTATTCCGTTTTGTAACTGTGAAAGTGGCATGACAGTTCACAGCAAGTTGAGCTACAACCCAGCCCAATATTAATCCGTTCGTTAAAACAGCTCTGGCAAATGTATACATTGTGCAGCTATAAGTACACGGAACTTATTTCAGGGTAAACTATTACAAGTAGTACTTGTGGTGTGCAAGGTTTATCAAAAACACACCAAAGGTTTCACAGTTATGCTTTGCCATATATTGTAAGTACCCCGCAGACCTGGTCGGCACATCCCGATGTAAAGATGGTAGACGCCGAATTCTGTAAGTAATAGCCCATTTGTGAGTAGTTTGTGCCGCTTATCCAAGGCTTAATAGAATAAATCAATGTGGTTGTTAAAAATATTTACACGGAATGTGTGCCTCAAACTGCCGGAGGGCATTGCAAATTTTCCAAGGTTTAGTGGTGTAAGTAGTATGCTTAACGATCAATACTCCTCGGAAACACATGAGTGGTTTCGTGATTGCTGTCACTAATACGATGTACATACCCCATGTACGTTTACCACGCATCCTACCAGAGAAAGACTAGAGGTTACTCTACCTTGTAAAATTCATGGTGTTACTTAAAGTCTCATAACAGATTGGGTTTCTGTACATTTCCGACTCGTATTGTTTGCATCCTCTCTGATCGAGAGACTTCATTAAGCCTGAGGTAGACAACACAACTAACTGGGATACGTATTAAGTCGAAAACCTTCGTGAATTCTATAAAGCCTATTACAACACTAAAAAAAACAATAATTGTTTCAAAGATGATTTCGCTACTATAGGTCCCAGTGAGGAAGCCTTACATATGTAACTAATTGTAACTATTACACATTACAATGATGAAACATTATGTGTCATACATTTAGTCATAGTGATTTATCAGATAAAGTCACGTTACAAATCTGTGAAAACATCCCACAGGAACACACATGTGCTGAAAAGTCAATTTCACAAAAAAATTCAGTCAGTGGGTCTTCTTATTTCTCCCTGATCAAGTGAAGTGTGGTTTTCTACAACCAGAGGTCACGCTTCAGATGATCAATGGTATTCGAAGACTGGAAACATTCTCCTACAAAACTTCGTGAAATGTTGGTCATAACTCCTGGAATTTTCAAAACTTTACATCATATACTGCATGATTGTCACCTAAGAGTAATTACACACTGTGGTTCATGCATCATTTTAATCGATTATACACCAAACTTACAAGTGTGATAAATCTCATTTTGAAACTGACGGTTATTTTTCCCTGTTCTGGATTTTGCCCTTATCATGCTTGGCGGTCAAGTGGACTATGTGGAGTTCAGATGTGAGCGTAACCAACATAACGTCCAGTTTTTTGTAGTAACATTCAGAGATCAAGACACATCATTCATTTGAGGAGTGTTTATTTGAATGACTGCATCAGCAAGCATCAAATGTGATACGGCGTCACAATGCACTGGATAACAAGGCCTTCACGTATTCATCAACACACAATTTCTTCCCAAAAATCAGGCCGCAGAGTGTAGAATGTCATAGACTTGAATTGTGACTGTTCCAGTCGTCCCAAGAATAAGCGATCATTTAGAACATGCGTAACGTATGTGAAATATATCCACATACAAATTCCAAGCGTCTCCCAATTCCAATATGTTGAGTTGAGCATGCATCCTATCATCTAACCATGTATTTTTTGTGCCGGGAACATTAAACCTCATCTTACCAAATTGTGTGAATCCCATATCTGGAATATATACGTTTTCTGTCAAACATAGCATGCAAACAAGTCCGTGTGGGACCCGATACATTCCTGGATGGGAGCTTCGCGTTGATGTGTTCGTAATTCACCAATGAATGTGCACTCATCCCAGTCCTAAATTAATTTCCTCGGTAAAAATTAATTTAGTTTTAACCTCACCATGTCACTGAACATCATGTTTAGAATATCGGAAAAGACAGTAAGTTTGTTTTTGTGTACCGGAAATAATGAAACAAGTTTAAGATGTTCCAAACATGTTTCTAAAAGATCCATCGCTAAAGATGAAAAGAGATTATCCTATTCAACAGTAGAATTTCCGGTGCTGAGAACTGTATTAAAACACGTCCGCCTCATCAAATCCCCAAGGCTTTTCTTGTATCAGTTATCAAAAAAAACCACAATGAGATTAACCCTCCCGTCATTCTTGAGCTCATCCAGCTCTGTTTAAATGGGGTGGGAATTAATGTCATACGGAGATTACAATGAGAAAGTGCGATTCAATACGGGAAGGTAATTCAATCTGTTTGGTTCGATTGATCGGATAGTATTAACCTTGATTAAAGATCAAGGTTTTTTGTCGAAGTCTGAGTATCCCTTTAGAAATCACATATAAGATCATACCGGAGGGGATTAGGTGAGGTAGAACGGAAACAGGTTTAAGACAGATTTCTGACTATGATGTAAAAACCGTTTGCCTGTTTGGATCAATTTCTCACATTACTGAGAGACATACACAGAATTAAATTTAGATTCTCTCTGGTAACAAAAATGAGCGAGCAAAATTCGATAATTTCTTACAGTGATGACGATATATCGATATTCTTGAATTTGTTAACGGACGAGTAGTCGGCTGTGACTAGCTTGACAGTGCGGACAAAGAGTTCGATAAGAGAGATTAAGAACTTACTTAATTTGCACTGCTGGTTAGACAGGAGTTATTCTGACTCATCTGTAACACTGTAAAAAAAAGATAGTCATACTCGAAGACTCATCATCAGTTATTTTCATCTGTCAGTAATCCAACTCACCGTCTACACATCAGTTTCACAAACGGCTGATCGATTTCAACCTATGAACGCAAGGACTAAGGACTAGCCCATACAACTTGTTGCGATCCCAGGGACCACGGCCAGGTGTCCAGGTGTTGAGTTGCTGGACTTTTATTTTTAAACTCATCCAGGGGTCATCGTTTCGATTACCCAGCGAAGATGGCGTTGATGAGATCGATTATGGCCAAAACAAAAGTCCATCACTAGGCTGTTTGTCACTGGAACCAGGGTCCTGAAGAAACATCATTTAGTGTTTTCAGTTCTTTGCTCTCTGCATTTCTGTAGCTTTCGAAATTTACTCCACTGTTCTCAGATGCCCGGCTTAATCGACCGGCTGTGTATTCAAAACGTAAGAACCGTTATCTAGGCTTTGCCATACAACCCAGTAATTTGTGAACTAACGATAACGTTTCCACGAAGGTAGTCTATAGATTTGAATAGCTTATTTGACGTAATAAGTCAGGAATCACCAAAAATTCCCCTCCGATGTTGATATAATTCTGACATTTCTGAGACGACTGCCATATGGTGGGCAGTCTATACCATCTAATGCTAGTATACATTATTACTGGAGGCTCCATAGTTCATTACCATATTTCGATGCCCGCATAGGAATCTCAACATAAGAGTTGGGAATTGGTAAATCTAGATCTTCGACTGATAATTATGAAGTAAACAGTAGAATCATTAAAATTCCTACATTCGGTTGCCAGTCATTGTTACAGAAAATTAAATTGACAGACAGTTGTTTTCGGCGCTTCCCACCAAGCGTTTGCAAGTGCACAATATGTTTGATTATATGGGAACACCCGAAAATGTCGTGTCGAACTGTAATCTTATGAAAGTATGTGGAAAATTTTGTAGAGGAACGCTTGCTTGACAGTTTCGTGTAATTCACACCCGTTAGGATTTCCTTCGGTGTTGAACAGAGGAAGAGTCTTTATTAACCGGTTTTCTACATATAAACATGGGCGGCAAAGTGTTTGATGGTAACAGTTACGTCGCTGGTTACAGTTAGGGAGAATGCTGCCATTCCGGGAAATTCTTCTTGTTCCTTAAGTCAGCTGCTTCGTGGCGATTCAAACGTCAGCAGAAGACAACTTAGACCAGCTATATTTAAGGCGCATCATGAAGAACACATTCATCCGTGTCGTCTGATTAGCATTTCTAATTTCATTCGAAATATTTCAATCGACAATCACCAAGGTGGCATGACTGACAAACTTGTTTTATCTTCTTTCTCTGGATCGACTCGCATTTCGTTCTGGGACGTATATCTTCATCTGTGCGTCTTCGGGGATAACTCTGTTAAATAAACGCCTCTGGATTGCGCTGTACTTCATCGTATAGAAGGTCTATCCTGTAAATGCTTTACATTTCACTCAGTAGAGCACTGCTGCCGGTAGATCAGCAGAAGAAAACTGAGAACATGTGTAATAGCCGGTTTATATCCTTTGTTTTTGCTGCATTGGCAACAGAGCTGATTCGCTAGGCTCAATTAAATACGACTATACTCGGGAATGACAGTTTGCTGTTATTCATCATTTCGATGGTAAATTAACTTTAATCAGCTCCATCGCATACTACATTTAGTGATCCGTGTGATCCATTAGGATTTCCGTACATATTTGCATAAATGTGTACGCCCGATCAATATTATACGAAACGACGGCTTACCAGAAATGGTCTTTTTAAACAATGTATGGAAGTACGCAGAAATGTTGTTGGTTTAAGCAGTCATCTGTGACAACCGTTGATATGTGGATGAAAGATTCAGCCCTTTGCAACAATGGTCATCGATTCACAAACTCGGTTAGACTATCATCTCTGCCTGATGAGTTGAGCATGGATGAACCAACTCAGAATGAAGTGCAAGCTTGAGTAAGAGAGCTGTTACATCAATACACGCAGTTTTTCATCACAAATGATGACTACAAGTTTAAAGAGAGTTACTTAATGTAGGCAATACAGAAGAGTGCAGTTTTTAACGGAAACAAAACTTAACAATAGGTGTACACCAGGGGACAATGTGCGATTTCCCAACCCTGCATTCTCAAGACCGTAACCAAAGGTTACAATAAACAGTTGAATCAGATCCAGCAAGACAACAATGTAAATAGTTTCTCATCTACTAACATTTGCTAAGTAGGTCATTCTTTTAACAAGCTAGCTCACCCGAATATGCTGTAACCTTAAATATCGTATTATTTACCGGAAATTCTCCAGTTTACTCAGTTTTGATTCCAAGACTGGTTGAAATTACGGAACAGTGACTACTTGAAATAGCTGTATAAGACCGAAAGTACACACAAGTAGGATTTCATTCTGAATAACCGAACAACACAGTTGTCAACATCCCTTTGATAAATTTGAAACACCCGGTCCATCTGCGTTTTTTTTTGTGTGACATATTCAAGTCTATCGATGGGTAGTCAGGGATTTAGATAGTTTATATTTGTGAGAAATACCACGGCATTGGCTAAGTTGAACAAAGTTTTTCTGTGAATTCGGATGGTTGAAAATTTTGTTATTTTTTAATGGTCTGGCGTTTCAGCTCAATGGATTGCAATATTACATCTTGCTCCCGTTTTCGAAATAAATAACATGAAGCGAATAAACTAACCTCGATTGTTTGATAATACATAGACAAATTGGCTTGGCTTGTTGTTTTCTCCTATCCTAAACCAGCTAGGTTGGCTCACAGTTTTCCTGACAGAAACTCTGCATGTTTTTCGAGTGCGCAGACAGACAGCTTCATTTTGCCTTGTTCACTTCACACACCGTAATTTGGTTGATCATGGGCTTGAGGGATTCACTCGAGCCAAACTGATTTACTTCCATTTTCAGTACTTGAAGACTTTGATGTCAAAAACAGTGAACATCAGCTTTGTTGTGCTGATATCAGACTTTTATTCTTACACCTTACTAATCCTTAGACTCGTCACATCTTGAAGCCACTATTTGTGTGAACATGTAAACACAGGAAGTCACTTTTCTTTTGAAGTCATTTCCGATAGATTTATGTGCACAGCTATTGGAATAGATAACAGACAACCACAATGAACAGGAAGCATACTGCGTTGAGTTTATTTCTGAGGAGAAAAGTGGGTAAAATGGCTGTCAGTGACCAGCACCTATCGAATAATGTACACTATTAGGATCGTTTATCACCTGTTAGCTTGCTCAGGTTTAACGTAAAAAATGCACAGCCCACAGTCTTAACTCGTTGAAATTTTACGTGCGTGTATTCACTTCTCTGTCGCGAACGTCTAGACTGAATGATATCCATCCGTCAATTAACGTAGGTTCGCACAACCCGTTCTACCTGACTGGACGTTATATCCCGAGTACCACATACCGCTGAACAAACTGAAATCATTTATCCAGTTTTGTCGTAAAACAATTTGGCTTCCTGTATAAAAGTTCATCGGTCGACCACAGAACTATCATCTAGAAATATATGATCATTCTGGAAGGAACTACTTTTGACTAAACTTTCCTGGTAGTGCAGTGGACAAGTGAGTATGCGCTTCATCCTCGTCCACTAACAATTTAAGACGCCTTCTCCGAAGAGCAATCGAAACGTAGTCTCAACAAGCACCAAACCAAAAGAATGCGAAACGGTTTGGAAACAACCTATACATTTCCAGCATTGTTTGGAAATGTGATAAATAGTTAGCTCTAGTGTAACGTTTCGGTCGACATCAGCAGACGTGCACGGATTGAATGTGAATTGTGCAACTGGGCGTACTGCTGTGTTGTTGGCGCCGTTTTGGTTTCTATTTGTGTAAGTCGTGTACATGGCTTACTGGGCCTTTGGCTCATGCTTGTTTGTGTTGTATCCTTTTACAGGACTGTTGCTGAGACCTCTATTCCAGAAGAACGCTGTCCCCCACTGTCTCCACGTTGCTCTACAGTTGGTCCACAAGTGTAACGGACAATCAGAGTAAAGATGACCGGCTTGTGTGTTACATTACCCTAGTCTGAGACCAACGGCAGCAACCAAAAGAAGAACGAAAGGGAACGCAAAGTGGGTCCGTGTCCACTCGGTGGCACTCAAAAACGTGTTGAGCAAAAGTGCATAGAACCGTTGGGTGCTTTAAGGAGCACTCTGAAAGGTACAGACCAAACGACCTTGAAGAATAAAATAGTAGATGAGTCTTTAGGAAAAGGACGAGCATGTGCTGTGCGCAATGAGTCGCACTACTGACAAAAATGGCACTGAGTTCATATCGGGTCCCCTACAGCAGACGTTCACAGAAGTTTGCATACAAAACAGAAAAATGGGGAAATACGGTTGCAACTGGAATCCTTGAAGAAGTCATATGATCGCTGGTCACTACATAAACCTACCCCAGAAGGGTAGCGGTAACATGATGACGTAACCGGGAGTATCGAGTAGGGATCACCCCATTATTGTCTTTAACGGCGCTCCCAATACCATGAGTACGCACACAAAAGGACTAAAACCACAAGGTTTTCCTCCTTACTCAACTGCTTCAGTGCAGAATGAAACTAGCCCAGCGTGTATATATTAACTAACTGGCTCAATGTGTGGATTGGCGAATGTGGCAGTGTGGCTAAGGAAGTCGTGTACTTTCGAGGTTGTTGGATTATAAATAAATCTGTGGACTTTTGCTTGCGTTCGCATGGGTGATGACTGTGGTGAGACCCGCCTCATATGAGAAGGAGGCAGTCGCCAGCCACATCGTTGATGATGCGTTCTGGGGCATAATGAATTCGTGTATACAGAGCGCAGAACGGAGAGTAGATGGGATTTTCCTGAACCGATTTCCTAGTTGGTTTACTCCACAACGATGCGGTGAAAGTTAGTCAGTTGTTTACCGACAAAGACTCAACATAAGTAGCATCACTGTGCCTTATTCTAAGCTCTTAGGCTTCTACATTGCAAAAACCAGGTATAGTGCAAGATACAAGGTGTACAAGTGCAACTAGGGTGAAACGTCTACTGTAAGCTAGAAGGTGGCAGCTTGAGGTGACTCATGTTGAACGGTCTTCTGATGAGTCTTTCGGGGGTTCAGCAAACATGTTCAAACGTTCCAAAATATCTTGAATGCAAACAAACAAACGCGATCACATGCGGTAGGCGGACGAAATACAAAGATCCTTGAGATCCTAAGTTCAATGTGAACTAGGATTTTAAGAAGAGTTTTATATATTGTATAACAGGCAGACCGGAGTTATCTCCACGTCACTACGAAAGATCACTGCAATTCAAATCACTGACCCTGTGATCCTTCCAGTTGCCCGTGTAGCGGCTCCTCTACAGTCTGAATTTCTACTAATTCGTATTGTGAAAATGTCAATTTAATCATTGACTCATTCAACCTTAAATCTCTGCGTGCACACTCTTCTACCTGTGAACGAGTCATGACCTAACAGTCTGTCTATCGCATTTCAAATGATCGCCATAATTTGACTCTCTAAGAACAACATGTCGCGGTCGATAAAATTGTACCGAGACGGAAAAAGTGTTGGCTGAGTGCACGAGCAATGTTTAATAATGTTCGATATTCAGCAACGTGTAGTCTGTCAGTATCGAGAGACAAAGCATACACTTTCTGGTTCAGACAAGCTGTTCGAAAGTTTTTCGTTCAAATACGCAGACAAAAATACAATGAGTTACTGATAAGTAGTTTGGCAGATTTGGTAATTTAGAAGAGATACATTTGAGAAAAATCTGGAATTCAGCTGGATTCGAACCAGCGACAGAAACACCATGCCCAAATGCTGCAAGCGCTTTACCATCTGAGCTACGAAGCCACGGCGGAAGCTCAGAATCCAGCCGAAGTCCAGACTTCTCGCAAATGGATCCCTTCTAAAAAAAATACAATGGATGTATACCGTACCGTTTACTTGTGAAATCTGAATCACCTTACCTACACCGTTAACTGTCCAGCTGTAAATATGTAAGTGATATAAATTTAAATCAGATGATGAGGAATAAACTGGAAATCATCAAAACTCTAAAGAGAGAACAACAGTAGTTAGTTCACTTGTGAAAAAGCACGCTGGAAAAGCAAGTAGAAGGCAGAAGTTCAAGATAACACAACTGAAAAGTTAAACCTAGCTGAGCGATATATTGATTAATTAACTACTGGTGTTACTGAGTAAGACAGTGGGACATGGTAAACTGTGTTTACGGATAACTAGATCTTTAGGACATTTTATCCATCTCGTGAGAGTAACAGCCAGCCTAACAGTATAGTACATGTTAGCAATCGATTGTTTGGCCAACTTGAGGCATACTAGTTCGACTTGTTATTAAACGCACTTTGTAGATTTTGCAATGTGAACTCTGATGGTGTCCACAATTTATAACTATTTCTTGTAATCCATTTGTTAAGTCTTTTTATATGTCGCTTTGTTAACTTCATCTGTACACTTGTTTGAAAGCACCGTCATCACTTTTCGAATTTAATCGTCAACAAGAATAAACGGGATTTACCACGCACGATCTCTGCCTTCTTCATTTGTGCGGATTTTTGACATGGTGAAGTAATTTTAGCTCCGCGTGCTGACTGATCTGTAGATGTTCACCCTTCGTCATCCCACGCCACGTGTGAAATTATCTATCAGTCGTCTACTGACTCTTCTCCACGGCGATTTCCTTCTCTCTTGTGATGGCCTATTCAATTCAGTGGACTTCGACTTATTAGTGAGTCATTCCTATTTTATTGATACATGTACCATCTTATTTGTATGCATACCTTTTTCGCTCATCCTTTAGCGTTGCAACCCTTCTTTGTTGTTACCACATTTTGGTCATTTTTATCATTTGACTAATTAGATCACTGCAATCTACATCTTTCCATGACTGTACAATTACTACATGTCTTTTTGTCAATGCGTAAGTTTCTATAGTTTAACAGTTAGTCTAATAGAAAACAATATGGGTCTGTTGAAATCCGTCATACCTGCATAGTTTAATGTAGGTTCAAATCTCCGATATGTCATTTTCAGTTAGCAAATGTTTCGATAGAATTCATATGCGCCATTTTATTTAAAGGCATATCGAATCATTCCCGATTTGAATGTTGATTATAAACTGGTTTGTGGTGGATTTTTCGGTGACTTCTATCTGGAACGGATTTAATAGCCGCTTCACTCACTGTCCACCCAATTAAAACCTAATCACTTAGTTGCGTTTATGGAAAGCATTTTTGTCTCCATCTTACTTTTGTTTGAAGGCGGACCAAACATATTCATTTCATGTGTATTACTCGTTTATAACTGGCGTTTTGTTTGAAGCGATCAAAAATTTGCAGTTTGTCAGACTTTGGTTGTGATATATGCATGGCCCATGCACAGTTCTCTGACAAGTGATGTGCTCACCAGTTTTCTTGTAAAAGACTGAAATCTACTGTCGATGACCAAGAGTTCTATTTTTTTTCAGACATATGATATTTTACCATTGTTTTTATGTCCACACATTCGAAAAAACACCTGAGGGTTGGGGAGATATTTTCAAACAGAATTCGTTTTGATGCCTCAGAACCCTTGTATTTAATCTCACTACATTGTATACTAGATTCTATTGTTAGATTTCTGGTTAATCCGCTTTGATGCAATATTTGAGACTACAAGTCTTGAGATAACCTTTAACCTGTTCACTGTTGTTATCATGAAATGTGATTGAAAATTGGTTTACAGTTAAGATTTTTTTGTAGCAGAAAATTTTCCTCGTTTAAGTCACTTGTGACAGCAGAGAATTTTCGTCTCTCGAGTGGATAACGCAATAAATTGACTTAAGATGCCACTGAGAAGAAGTGTCCACTTCAAAACACTATGACCCTTGCAGACACGCCTGTGTACTCCCCCATAATAATGGGTCTGTACTGTGCATTTATTGAAACACCTATTTATTTTCATGACCAAGTTACTCTCAACGTCATATTAACGATTATTAATCGAACAGAAAAATACATTTGGTCAATTGGCTGATAATACGACTGAAATTGCGTCTCTTGAGTGTAATCAAACATGGTCTGTCTTAGCCTAGTGGATAGAAAGATGGGCTATCTGTAATCGCCTCCCTGATCTGTCGGATAGGGACGAGAAACATGAAATCACCATCCGACGCCCAATATATCCATTCAATCAAACCTTGTGTAATTAGTTCTCCTAATGCAACGTTCCACTGTTCATCAAAGACTCGACATGAAGCTTTCTTCAACCATTGTGGAACGACTATGGTGATGCAAAATTGTCGGGCGCAGTCGTCGCCGTAGAAACGGGCAGTTAGTACCAGTTAACTCACACTTTGCAACATGTTATTCTCACTTCTACTACCCTGAAAGCAATAAGATTTAGGGATACGGCCGATGAGATGAAACGGAAGGTTGACACCTTTCAGTGTTGCTAAAACATCGGAAGAGAGATCAACAGTTTCAAGCGTATGGTTGAGTTGAGATGATTGTTTACGGTCAACTAAAACAAATAATTCACTGTGTACATTTCAGACCAGCCAATAACCAATAAAACAATCAATATTCTCATTCTCCTTGCAGACTGGTGGCAAATGAAACGGTTGGACATTGGTCTCCAATTCGTGACCTTCACGTCAACCAATCAGCCAACAGATAATTCGAGCTTGTTCATCCACCCACGCAACCCAGGTGGACTTCCGAGACAGACACGGCAAATTGTCGGTCACAGCCTGTTGTCGTATTGGTTAGGTGGGTGACGATCGGGATGAGGATGGTGGAGGTTGCACAGGTGACGCGGTTCGTAATAGACCTAGTACCACTAGTGATATGAAGTCCCTAAAACTGACCTCACACCCTATTCACATTAGTTGTCTGTTGCTGTTCGTTACTTTTGGCCCAGACAGCCAGGTCACTATTTTCCCTTCGTGGACACAAACGGTCCTGATACAGTAGTGAATTGTTGCAGAATGAAATTCGTTTACAGTATCCACTTAGTAACGTTCAGTCTGAAGAACGCTCTGTCAAAAACTCTCAAAACTACTATCTGTTCATTTAAGCATGTGCTAACCGTGGAATACAATACCTTTGTTGAGTAGATAACACTCAGTTTTGTGGAGTTATCACATTTTTGACTGCAACCTACCAAGTAAGCATTTATTCAAAGTAGTTCAATTCGTTGTTTGAAGTGTCAGTTGTTTCACCGCTGACTAAAAGAAAAAAATTACCGTCATGATTTTTTAAACATTTTCTGGGATGTTAGACAGTTTAAAGCACTGAGTTTCCTTAATCCGGTTCGTCAGGACACATGTTTACTTTTTCACAAGCGACATGTCAACTTTATTTAAAGGAAACCGATTACCAACAGCTAAAAATTAGACAACATGTACCAATAAACTCCGATCGGTGATGTCATCTTATCATAGACCTTTAAAAAACCTATTGATGGCCTGATTTGCTGGTCATGACCAGTTTACAAACTACATTCAAATAATCTAGTTATCGTTTCTGAGGAAAGAGAGCTCCGACTGAGGTTTATCTGTAATGAGCACGCACAACAGTTACATAGTACAGAAGGCAGTTAGTTCGCCATAACTATTTTAGTCACGCCAGTTGGAATGCTGTCAACGTAGCAAGACAACAGAATGAGGATACATACATAAAATCGCTTGAGACTAGAAGTAAAAGAGGAATTACTTAGCGACCGCACAGGCCGTTTGCAAAACACTTGTTTGACACATTCCACATCGTACTGTGTGAAGAAAATGGTTGGGGAGACAAAAGAATTTATTGAAGCTCGATGACAGATTATTTTTCCAGGTCACATTTCCAGGTCATAATGTCAAGTGGTTCTCAACTGAAAAGGACGTTGACAATCTAACTGTCTGCACAGACAGGGTGACTGCTAATCAGTCGTATAATTTATTGACTGAATCACAAATGTTGAGGTGCACTGTTCATGAAATAATTTGGAAGATCCCAGAGATTGAGGATTCTACTGGTGTGACTAATGTAAACAACCGAAACATTGTATCACAAGATAATATAATGTTGATTTTTTGATGGTTCGTTCTGAAGAACCAACCGACTTATTAATACTGGATTAAAAATGGATACTAGTTTCAAACATTCACATACATACCTATAGCATGCTTTTCATTACAAGCTTATGGAACATAAATATTAACCTTCAGTCAGCTAACGTCTCAATACGCGCACCTGGTTATGTAAAACCACGATTTTTTCCCCTCATTATCTGATACTTTGAGTGCTCCTTACCCAGATTTCTTACGAAACTTACAAGGCATAATCATTTAAAGGTCATTCTAAAAATGGTAAACTTTTCACACCAGGGAAGTTTTCAGAAGTGCGCTTTGGTAGGAATGACAGAAAAATTCTGAAACCTCCGACAGATTGCACACAAGGATGACGGGTGTTATTTTTAAAGGGTGGAGATGACATATGTTTCGGCAACCCTCATGGAAACAGATTTTACACGCTGTCATACAAAACGACAATACACTTATTGTCTATTCACTTTTTGCATTGTCTGCTTGACATTAGTATTTTACGTCCTAAATATCGAGAACATTAGAACCTCATAACAACATGTAGACAACCGTTTTTTACACACATTTTCGTTTTTTTAAGCATCGCCCATCCATTCTTGTAGTCAGCACGTTAAAGGTCGGCTAAGCGTCCTGTTAAAAATAGAATAAGATATTTCAATTTGTGAATTTGTTAAGACAGTCAAACGTGTAACTCCATATTGGAAAAAGTTTTTTCTTATGTGGTTTGTACAAACCAATCTTGCTTGCAATGTTTTGCTAGAAAGTGGTTTTCTGTACACAGTTTACGTGGATATAATCTTATCTTTAACATTGGGTAATTTTATACACCGTTTCTATATGTTTTTTTTGTAGGGGAATCAAGTGTAACTGAGTCCAGCGTATACTTGTCTGTTCTTTGAACAACTCCTAACTTGTTTGTTTACCTACGCCTTCTAATCAGGACTCATCCAGCTGTCTTCAATCCGCTTTAGTTATGAACTAATCTAGCATATATAACCCCATGATACAATATCTGCATTGGTGTTGTGTAAAACACATGTAAGGGACATTGTCTCGTATGGACGTGACTCTCACTGGATTATGTTCACTTCCCAGTGTGGTCCGTTCGTTTACGCTCACAGTGTCGAATGTTTCCCATGCAACTGCTGACCACTTATTAAGGTACCTTTAAACATGGATTTAAAAAACACAAGACACAATTCATATGATATTCTCCAGAGTACAATTTCGTACATTCTGACCACACATGGACATGTAACTAATTTTAAACGAGTCAAAATTCCACAGGACGGAAGTCCTGGCTTACGAAATTGAACAGACGGACATAAAAACTGAAAATAAAAAATTATGGCAATGATGAGAAAGATTTTCGATTTTTGTGTCCGTCTGTCTATTCCCTTAAGCCATGACTTCTGCTCTGTAGAATTTTGCTTCAGTTAAAATCATTTATATGCGCGTGGGCGATAAGAATATACGAAATGTTATTTCGGAGAAGATCACATGATGTACCTCCTCACATTGTTATATTCAAATTCATCAGTGGAACAAACTTTTCATTATGAAATCTGACCAATAGTGTCTGAGTGCAGTAGGACGTTTCAAACGAAATGCCTTGAATCATTCGGCAGTCTGATTATGGACGGTCTTCCTACGTTCTTTGAGTCGCTATTCTTAAAACGTCTAACGTAAACGTGTTATAATTTGTCCATAAACACGTCGATGTATTAGCCGTCAATCAGTAGACACTACCCTCATCTCGCTCAGATGTGTTTACTAATCAAGCAGAGTAAATTAAAGAAATTTTCCATGTATCCCGGAATGTGTTTATTTAATTATTTGTTTATTATTATTACTGTAACGGCTCCTGTTTTTAAAAATTTCATTCCGTATTGCGCACTTTGCAAAAGCGGCAGTAGAATGCATTGATTTTGACTGTTTATCTCTGTCCAAAACCATAATGACTGCTCATTCGCGTTATCGTTCTAACAGATCAGCCATTGTAAAGCGTATTTTCCAGGATGGCATCCGTTCGTAGCATACGACTACTTATCCTTGGAGAGAATGTAACTCAGATGTTTGGATGTTTTGTTTAAGGTTAAACTGATGCAATAAAATAGGCACTTGTACTCTTTTGTTTTAATAAATTTTGTACATTTATGATCAGTTTGAAAAATACTACATAGACGGCACGAGTAGTAACCATGTTGATAAATTCGATGATCGGCTGCGAGAAAGATCTGCGAACTCTCTAGTGTTCTTATTATTACGTCCCAAAGTACAAACAAAAACACTTCGCTTTATTTTTCCACCTATATCCACACAAACTGAACAGTCCAGATTGAAAACCAATGATTCTCTGATAAAATGCTAGTGTGTCCCCCGTGCGTGTATATGGGACCCGAGAAGTAGGTAAAAATTTATGTATTACAACTTTTACGAAGGAGTTAATTGCAGCTTGTGGTAATCATATGAGGGTTGAACATAATCGTGGACAGCATCATATGGAGACTGACTGCACCTAGAACTTACCAACAAGTTGTCTCACATATGTATAAATATTTTCGTCTAATACTGAGGAAAGTTATCGTTGCGTACGGCTAGAGTGCATTGGTTCTCTACTACGTGGTTCTCACTGGATTTATGGTTGGGGCTTTCAGTATAAATTTAAGAAGCAACATTGATGCTTAACGATTTATACTGAAGTAGACCCCACTATACCGTTACGCCTGTTTGATGCACAATTTCACACCACGATAGAATGATGACCACAAGCATAAAAAATCATCACTTCAACTGGTTACCAGTTAAATGTTTACAATAGCCGGCGTAATCCGTCGGATTCAGGACTCGTTGGATGAAAGCATAGAATGGACAAAAGACGAGTTGATCATGAATGTTGATGACCTTGAGAGCTCTGCTGAAAAAAATAGGTGAGTAGTGACTCTTTTGTTGAGTAATTTATGACATTACAAACTGCTGTCTGGGAAAATTATTCAGCAAAACAATCTGTCACCTTTCACTTTACTTAAGCGTACACGACTTGCTAGCTCTTTCAACGTAATATTTTTTCTTTTCGACATATTTTTACTAGAATTTAACCTCGTAAACGTTTTTTTACTGTAGACTTGAAACGTAGTTCGAACAGCATTTCGGACTTGACGTCGGTTTTGTTTGCAGGTATGCATAAAACACACAAGTTAGGCGGGTAGCGTCGGACGGAGATTATTTCTGACCGGTGTAGCGTGTTGCGTTAACAACTGGATGCATCGCTTCCAGCTTTGAAAGCATTTGATTGAAAACGACAGCTGAAACGATCAGTGAATACGTAGTTCGACGTAGACACAGTTTAACGTTTAGTTACAAGTGACAAATGAAAACCCACTGGGCATCAATAAGTGATCATTTGGAAACTTTTTATCGGTTGTTCATTGTAGACTGTTAACAACTCATAGAGAGGTAGCTATATAGAGCTGAGTAATTTTTGAGAGTAGCGCAAAATCTTTCATGGAGGAATCATGCATTTTAAAATAGCTTGGCTAATTTTTGGGTTGAATGATTATTTTTTGTAAAACGTTGTAGGAACAGAAAACACAAGTCGCTTATTACAACGACATCAGTAGATAAACGTCTGTGAGAAAAAGGAAGAATAGGCAGAAACTCATTATGTGACCATCTACTGCTACGGGCCTTCATGTTGTCCAGAAAAGTACTGTGACCTTGATATTTCGTCTCACATCTCGGATGGTTGTGTGCAGATGAAGGTCGATGGCGAATATGGTACTTTTTACCACGAAGCAGATGAAAATGGCACATTTCTTGGGTAATACGCAATGCCACTGACTGGTATCCCACCACAGAATTCAGGTCTTAGAGCACGAATAAAGAACGTAGCAACGAAAAATGTTATGGAACTGAATACAACAAATGATTAGAGGGCAGTTGAATGTACGACAAATTTCACATTATATTTTACCCCAATAGATCAGGATCTCATCAGACGAGGATTTTACGATAAAAATCACACCTTCGAGCACAACGTTTTCATTCAAAGTGTTGGGTTATCAGCTGAAGTTTTATAAAGGAGATCAGGCAGCTTGATCATTAGTCACAAGCAAGTGTAGTTGATATTTCAATTATGTCGATCCAGCCGTGCTTAATATGAGATCAGTGAAGCAGTTATCTGTGCGGTTGCCTCTCGAAAGTGTAACCAGACCATGGTACAAATATTTGCTATTGATTAGTTTCGTCATAAACGAAACTGTAATCTGATAATTTTTTCTAAAAAAGGCGTGTATCTGAGTAAGATAGCTGTGGTAAAATGTTCGTGATACTCGAACTAAAATTGACCACATCCCTAAATAGTTGTCAGTAGAGGATGACTTCTATGATTTCGTCCGATTATATTTGTGAGGTAATAAGAAGCAATAAGTCATAAGGTGTGTACACGGAGTGTGCAAAAACCATTGAGCTAATGCCACATTTAAAGTAGCTGTAAACAAACTGGATATCTATGTCTTTTGAATCATGGAGTGAAGTTCGATTTTAGTGGAAAAAATATGTTATCCATGGAGTCATTGTAACAGCATCGCCGTCAACGATTACAAGATTGCAGTTATTGCGAATGTATGTAACCATACCAAATGTTAGGTATTCATAACCATGGCGAACTGGTGTATTGTATCAGTCGCCTCAATGAACATTGCTTCGTAAAAACTTAATTTTATGTTCGTGTTGTGCAACAGTATGTTGAGTAAGCTAAGTTTGTTAGTTTGCAGACTTATTGTCACGATGTTTCGAATAGTCGAGGATGTAAGATTTTTAGCCGCAATTTCACAAATTCGAGACTGGTGTACTGTCAGCCGTTCCAGCAAGTTCCGGAAGGTTGGCTACTAGTTGACATAGTTATCAGTCTGTTGTGGTTACGTAAAGTCACGGTAAGTGAATGTGAAAAAGAGACTAGTTAGACCAGCTGTGATTTTAATATTACCACGATGACCATAAACCGAATGGCTACAGCATACTTTAATTCGTGAATGACATAGTTCATCAGATGACTGAAACTGAATTACAGACATTGAAGTTTATCGTACTATTGTGCCGTTTGGAATGCTTTACTAATTTGGCTTACTTTTTTGTGAGCCTTAAAAGATTTTTAGGCTAAGCATTCGTCATTACAGTTTTACCTAATGTCGTGTTTGCCGCTCGCCGTTTATCGGAGACGTAAATTCACTTGGCTGTGTGACTATGAACGAATTATGGTTGTATAAAATCGAAGGAAAACTGAAGATACCCACCGTGTACTTTGCTCTTTAATGAACAAAACACTATAACTGGTTTATCTTTGACTAGTTCCGATTAGCTTCTGTTGCAGGAAGATTTAATTAGAAGCAAACGTCAAATTCAAACAAAACTATCGTGGAATATTGTTGACGTTAAAAGTTTCCGACACACAACTGGGACTCTGTCTTCAAACACTGTAATGTTTCAACACATGCGTCCCTTCAGATCAATCCACACTTTTAAGTCGCCTGCAGAGAATGGTTAATAAGTAAACGTGAACCAAATACGAAAGAGAACCTACCAGACATAATCACAAGGAGTTGGGGTAAAAAGAAGTAATTTCCAAAACCATAGAGAATTGCGAGATGTTACCTTGCAAAATGTCGATAAACTGATAACACGCCTATACAGTTCCTGGTAGACAGTGTACGAAGGTTTATATTTTACACCGTAATGTTCATGACGTGTTTGTAGGAAACAGTCTTTCAGTTTTCATGTGTATCCACTCTGGAGCAGTCTACCAAATGTCTGTCTTAGCAATATATATTACCACAGATATAACACACATTTTCAGTAAACCAACCCCGGTCTTTTAGTAGGTCGAATATCAGTGTAATATCGGTAGATCAAAGGCATCCTCTACAACACCGTTGTTGATAGTCTACTTCCGTTTTTTGCACGTTCTGATTGGATTTCTGTTCTGTTTACTTGCTGTAGTCTTATTGTTGCCTATCGCCCGAAGCTGGAAAACATCTGCTCAATTCTCTTCTCTCTCTAACTCTCTAAACAGTCCATCGTAATGTTAGGTATACACTGTCATCTTTGTCCAAACTCTGAACATCATATGGAGCTTGTGAATTCGAATCTTGAATCAGAATTTTGTCATACTTAGTTCACATGCATTCCTGAGTTTCATATTGTTGAAGGGCTAGTTATAGTCAGCCAGTAAAGGGAATTGTGTAAGTTGTGTGATTTTACTTGGTTCTGTAGCGTTATAGTGAACACTGTAAACAAAAAGATGAGCTGTGAGCCAAGAACGCAGATGGCGCAAACATCGTTCATTTAGAAAACTGATACATGAAATATATGCTCCAACACAAAACCGCGAACAAAAACAATAATTTGTTTACAGCAGTACTCCCGAATAAACCACAGCTGCCACTACCAGGTCTATGCATAAAAAGTACCATTTATTGTCAGAGTGAACTTCAACCTGCCTAGTAGATCCACCCAATCAATTCATTACCTAAGTACATGCTTTCACCTGACTACTCACAGGTGGTATAGTGTGGTCGTTCATCCTCAGTACACTGGTTGCCTTACGAATAGTTCACACAAATAATGATGGGACAATTCATAGTGTAAACGCCATGGCTACGAAACAAGCTACAGTATGCAAGATTGACCTGATTTGTCCAGTAAAATTTAACTTATATTTCTGTATAACATCTGTCGTGATTTGAATCAGCCCAGAGTTTGTTGATGATGAAGTTTCACTATGTACCTTGGGGGCTGTAAATCAGGGAAAGGAAGTGACAGTGTTAGTCTGGTCACATTCTGTTCGTGTTTGTGCAAAGGTGGTTAATTAGCTGTAAAAAACAAGCTAACATAAGAAAGAAAGACAAATTTTCTACTCAAACATCAGTGAAAGAGCAGTCTGTCTGAAGAGCGTCGATAAATTAAACTATAGGGTAGCCCTCAATAGAAGTACGTGTTATCCCACCGATTGAAGCTTCTACAAATTTAATACTCCTAGCCAAACTATGATAATGAAAATGATTTTCCCCTGATCATTTTTCCGAGTATTTGTTATCCGGTATTTGTAGCACAACAGAATCAGAGGGTAATTTCGGCTATGATCATATTGGAGAGAAGCTGTTTGAATCGGTCTAGGCTGATCTGTACCACCTGGCTAGCTGGAAGCTTTTACATGAGACAAGCTGATACAGTGGTATGATGTTTACGATATTGTGAGCCATGAATTCAGACTCCGAGCTAAATGATGCCTTCTAATAGCATCGTGTTTTTGTGAACACGTCTACTCAGTTTCAAGTTAATAAGTCAAAAATTGTACTGACAGTGGGATATTTGGCAAGGAAAAGCATTCTTTGAGTTTGGTAACAGGAAATAAGAGCCCAAGTGGCAAGAACGGACTACACCAATTATTTCTTTCAGCGCGACTCAGCCGGAGACCTCTGTTGAATATGAACGTCGTAATTAAGTAAAAATGCTCATGAGATTATACAGTGTGTATTTTTCAAACCCCAGGCGTTCATTTGGCGTGATAGTAGGATGTTAAAGGTACTCTCATGGAATCTGACCACTATTCACAGTTGATCAGAACTTCTGTATTCAGACAGACTATTCAGTCGGCTATTTTTGTTATGAATTTGTTCGTTAACATTACATTTCAAACGAAAGGTCGAAAATCAAAAACACACACTAGCTGATCTTAACTAACATCATCTTCTGGTGGTTAGCCTGTTTGAATCCGAACATTACGATACGGTCACGGAATTTTCTTATCGCCAATTAGCGTGTTCAACCTGTAACAGGTTTGTGTATTTTAATTTTGCGAATTTTTTGGTAATTCTGAATAATTGTTATTTTTTAAAGTTCACTAAAAAAATCAATTTCGAGTTGATGAAGATTCCCGCGGTTACAGCTGTATATTAGCTATTACAACTGTTTTTAATAAGTTGTACTCGTCATATCTCGTCGTTTTTTTCTATTCAAAGTAATCTGTCGTATAGCACTGGGTCCTATGAAATGGTAGTCTCGTAATATAGCATCCCATAAAGAGTCCCTTTAGGTAGGTTGACAACTGTATGATAATCAGACTGTCTAATGCCACACTGTGGCCGAAGTCGAGGTTGTGGATGCGACTGGGCTTTGCACAACACTGACCACCGCATGGAGATCTACGACTATAAATACCTAGAGTAATGTTCATGCATCTCTCTTCTGAAAACCAGTTGACTATGCAATCAAGATGGTCAGTTCTGTTAAATGACAAACATGTTCTCGAGCAGACTGCTACCGAAGCCAATACTGAGGTCAAAGTCGAAGTTCACAGAAAGAAACTCACCTTTACAGTAAGTGAAAAAGACCGTAAGTGAAGGAAGTGACTGTCTGTTTGCCATAAGGTCCATCATCCTTAAATTCAGACCGTTAGATGCACATTACAAAAATTTAATCTTTTGAAGTAAACGAATACCATACGTCAAACGATGAACACTACTGCAACATCACAAAGCGTGTCAAACTCAGCTAATTAGGCAGCTATATATTAAGTTTATTAGTTTTTATAATACTATGATCACTATCTTACTTAAAAACCACTAAAATAGCGTACACATTTAAACATTTTAACCATGCATCCTTGTACATTTCTCAAGAAACTTGACCACATCTGTCGCTGACCACAACACTTATTTATATTTACGGAAGCCATCTTCATTTCGTTCTGAAGTTATTCTGAACATACAGTGGTACAGCGACGTCTGGTCCGTCCATCAGTATTCTACAGCTTTAGAAAACGATAAGGCTAATGGTTGATTCAAGCGGATTTTGGAAAGAAACAACAGTGTGGAGAAGCTTCTATGTCCAGATCAGTCTCCGATGGCTGAACTAAGGAGAAGCTACCACCGGCAAAGTGATATACCCTTCTGAAACATCCTATTCTATCTCGCTTCATATTAGGATCTTAGAATGAAAATTCATTCCGTGTGAAGCACTTAAAACCTCCACAATGGACACCAAACTTCCCACGCATTGGTTTCAACTGAAATAAACTGAGAAGATGAAGTGAACTGTCTCACCTCAAGTTTGTCTTTTGGATATCAATGGTTTTTAGGTCGTTACCCTCGTGATTTCGTCAGCAATTATGACTTTGCAAGTCAGTTTTTCACACTTTCAGCCTTTGATATTCATTTTTATTCACTTCCCCTTAGCTTTAATGGGTTCATATAACAGGAGAAAAGTTTTCCCAACTAGTCATCGACCAGAGTGAGAAATTCTACACCGAATGCTCACATGCACGTGCACACGCATGAATGCTTGCTTAATGAAGACATCGTGCTGTTCTGCTCGTAAAAACCCATAGAATTCAACCATGCTTGATTAGCTTGGTCCGATCAAAGTGGTCAGGTCTACTTATTATTTTTGGTTAATCGCACACTGGTGTGCGGATGAACTTTAATGGAGCTCGACTCCTTACCGGATTGAAGCCAGTTAAAGGACTCTGTGATTATTCCACCTCTTGGCTCGGATAGAAAAATGATGCAGAACTTCGAAAAGTTGCTAGACTTTGCTAATGTTATGAATGATGGAACTCAAGGAAGCCAATAAATCTAAATTAGGTAAGTTGACCTCTTTTGGCCTGAGAGAGCAGAGTGCTTGCGAAGAATTTATGGGTTATTCTTTAGAAAAAGTGATAACTGTTTACCAGTTTCCGCACATCGTAGCTCCTAAAACTTTTGAAGTTTACATAATGGTCCCGAGAAATTCATTGATCATCGCTGATTGAAGATATCGTTTTCATCAATGAAAAGGCATTAAAAGAAATACACAAGTACTACATTCATTGTGTGTCGTTAGTTGAGTAACCTAATTGTATCTGCTCAACGAATCCATACACGAGAAGTCTGTCTGACTGTGTAGAGCGATAGGGAAGTTTTGGTGCCCCAACTTCCGAATTAGGTGAGTCGGAAAGGATACTGAAGTGAAGATGTGTGGCGGAATTGTCACCCTTTCGATTACCACATTTATTATTTTGGTGGTTTCATGCACCATAATAACCAGCAGCCCAATAATTGTAGTTGAGGTTTAAAGCCAATCAACAGAGACCAAATTGTGGCTGTGGTGCCTGTGGTGGAGAAGATCACCGTAAAAATGCTTGGGTGAAACGTACTTTCAGATTATGATCAGAGGTCAAACGTCACTTTGTTTCAAAATTTAGATCGACTGTCAAATACCGTGTATGGCCACTAGAAAAGCAGAAACAGCTCAATAGTTTACAAAAATCAGATTGGTAACGTTGATTACCGTGATCTTAATCTAGTCTCCATCTTTATTGAGAGCAAGTAGTATCATCCCAACTAAACCGGTACTTAATGGCTAACCATCGAAGCATAAAATGATTTCGGAGGCTACAGTAGCGTAGGAAAATAGGTTGCTCATATTGTCATTCAGGGTTACATAGCTGAAAAATGAGGCCTACAACATATTTCCAATTGAACATTTCATTCGATGAAGGCAGATCACCGGCATAGAAAGATAGACTGGATGGAGGAAAGATGATACACTGCAACTTACCATAAATGACGAACTCCAAAGACAATGAGCTGATGAGTACAAGAGTAAATTTTGATGGATCACTGAACTAATCTGTAAAAGGCTGTAAGCAGAAGGGATGATGACCGTCAGAGTAAAGAGGATTAGTAAGGTCGTTTCTAGAGAGGGTGGTAAGTAAATTTTAGGCATCCAAAAAGCAACAATAAGCAACGGGGCACATATTAGGACGAATGCACGGTAGCAACAGATGCTCAGGTAGAATATACCTTTTACGATTACCTAAAAATTAGGACTTAGCTCATGGTCATAGTTCATGTTTATCAGGCTAATTCCACAAATGTCAGTTTGACTGTGTTGCTGAGAACGGCAAGCTCAACACAAAAGAGAATGGAGATAAAATGAAAGCATATAAATCACAGGTATTTCCTGACATGTTTGACGACGTTCCCAGGAGTAAATTCGATTGAAAGTACAAAGAGGCGTAATGAATAGGTACCAGAAAATAATTTTCTAGATAGAAAAAATAAATATGTTCAATATCTTAACGGAAGTCAACATTGCAGACATTTAACAATAGAACATGTGGTTAGTTTCAACTTATCTTTAGCTGTAAGCTCGTTATGTACAACATGCTATCTGCTTAGAGGAGATAAAAACCTCATTTACGCGAACCCGGATTGTGCGTGAGCTGTCCATGCTGGTGATCACTACTCTCCACGAGACACAATTAACAATGGCTAGCATGAACAAAAAACACTTAACCTGTGTAGTTCATAAGTGGAGTCGGATAGTGTGAGCAGATGAATCCAGACTGTAACATCAAGACCTGACAGCCGCTGGATAGTTTAACGGAAAAACGATGAAATATTTAGCTAAAGTGAACCATTTCGATGGTACGTGCAAGTTGGTAGTCTGTTTATGTACATTAAAGAAGGTTAAACGTTTATTGATCATCTTTAAGTGAACATTCATAGATGAAACCTGAAAGAAGAGCAACAGGCAAATATAATTCCCTTAGGTAAACAACAATAGATCGTGTGCGTTCTCCTGTTTGAGGAGTCTTTTTAACTCAACTGATCCCTGGCCAGAAATGTTGGTGGATACGACGGCTAATTGGGGACGGTAGCTTAAAGATTGTTTTTGCTCGACCCACTTATTTGTAAGGTAAGTAGTAGGGGATGTGATTGACATGAGGTGAACATCACTCACAACTGATCACCACTATCACGTTCTCATAGACTTTCTAGCCAGCATCTCTCGAAATGAAGCACTAAACTTAAGTTTTGTTCTTGGTAAATCTCATCGGTAGTGCATATCTACGCCATGCTCAGGCCACACTTTCATGAGGCGATCGTGTTAGCCACTACGCCACTGATCTCACATTGGACACGACCGAATATTCATATGCAAACGCTGGGACACATTCTTTTGTGAGTAATGATCAGGCTGCCTAATCACCTGGACAGAGGACAGTAACTACCACGTTGATTTAAGCCGATAATCCTATGACTAAACCTAATTTCTAAATTGAAACAACCGAAGTTCCTATACTTGTTGAACACTATTTTGACTACTGAGAAGTAATGGGGGGTTGGTGGTTATCGGTTACGTAACCACATTTTTAAAGTGTACTGAAAAGTGCGAGAAGGAGTTGCACTGTGTAAGACACTTGAATTCTTGATCAATATTGAAGACGTTTGACCATATAAGCATGCAAACGTAGGCCATCCAAAAAGTGATTGCCAAACAAGATCAGGAAGCATAATGGAATATCATGCCCTCACAAAAGAAACAAATCCCCGCTAAAGCGGTCAAAAGCAATTTCCAGTAAAAGGATGAAATCGGAGTGCTTGCATTTTCTGCCCAGAACAGACAAAATTGGCTGGGTAACATCGCAGTGATTAATTGGAATTGACAATAAGTAGATACGTGCATCTGTCTAGTTAGTTTGTAGTATTAGAATTCCAAGATGAAGTGTCTCGAAAACATTCATTATCACTAATCTAGATGCAATCAGTCGAAATCTGTCTATACACTATCTTGCTATTGTACTGACACTAGCAGATATTTTTACCGTTCACGGTTTTTTACTGCATGAATGTATCTACCATAATTTTCAGCACACTCTTTGAGACCAACTTCTATTTTCCTACGACGTTAGAATTAATCTGCATAACTTTTGTATGCAGCTGTGTACTCAACAAGAGGCAAAACATCAGTTCTAAAAAGTAATCCGCATACAGAAGATAACAAGATATTCAGTGAGCCTTTAAACTTACGCTAAGATTGTTCAACATTGCAAATCGCTTTTTTCGTGGAGCAACTGATACCGAATAACTGATCTTGTGCTTTCCGTATTACGTAGCAATTTTCAGTAGTAAGCGATGACCAGATAAACACGAAAATAATGAGAAATAATTTTAGTTACAATCTGAAATATAAGCCTTTTCATTCAATAAATTCTGTTCAGGTAATGGCGGGAAAATCTGTTGTTGTCTGGCCAAGGCAACAGACAGCTGTGCCAGCGTTTAAATAAGTATTCGGTTACCAATAGTAAATTTTTAAAAAAATCGGGATGAATAATTAAACCAAAGGCTGTCACGGCAAACGCAACCGTTAGTCAATGTGTTTTTAGGAAGACACATTCACAGTATTATTTTGCGATCAGAGCAACAAGTTCACTGCCCACAATGAGCTTTATCATACTTGGTAGTAAAAAGCATGACAAATTCTATCGAACATGAGCGGTGTTCAGTGTGTATCAAAGAAACCGCAGACTGCTCGTTAATCAGGGAAGCACTAGTCAACAGGTTCAATGAATTTGGAGATTTCAATTTGAGTGGAACATTTTCAATACGGAGTTATCAGTTTATTTTGTTCATCTTCTTGCGACTTTGATTAAACGTTCAATAGCCGACTCAACCATTCGTTGTATTCAGATTCTTTCCTTACTAAACACCATACTAGTCATCGGTACATTGTCATTTTGTCACTTTGTACCGAGCAGCCACTCTAGTTTGATCATATCTGCGACACTGAATCCGTCTCATCCACTGGCTAAGTTCAAAAGTTAAATTCCAATGGAATTACAGATTTGGTACAACTTATCAGACAGAGCTGTGGTCATCAGCTTATGTGACAGACGGACAAAAATATTTTAATCACTGTTCTGTGGCAGTTGTAATAAATAAACTCCCGAATTACTCAACAGTAAACCGTACTGACCTAAGGC
>LUCH01001048.1:71987-88384 GCA_013368495.1 Paragonimus heterotremus
TATAGGCGGCAGCTGTTTAATTGCACAACGCCTAGGTTTTTAGTTTTTGGTGCGAGAAATCTACAGTCACTATTACTCGCTACCATATACAAGCAGTAACTGAAGCTTGCCCTTTTTAGAAGGTCAATAGGGCATATGGATGTTAACAACCGTTTGGGCTAGACCAGTATGTCCATTTGGTCACTTCACACAACGTACAATTGGATTATTGATCCTGATGCATATATCAATCAATCTCTAATTAGTTAAAATGCTTTCCCCCTTAAGCACCTCTTCCAAATAAATAGTTTCGCAAAATCTAATGTATTGAGTGAACTCTACAAAGCATTACACAACTGTTGTCTTCAGACGCGTGGGGACGTCATTGATTCCATCGATGGATCTAGCATTTTGCATGACAGTAAACGCTTGTGATGTTGACTCTGAAAAACTAACGTATCGATGTAGGTAAGCGGTTATAAGTTTTGTAGTTAGAGAAAATGTTGATCAACTAACAGAGTAGGAATGATGGACCGAACAGTCCAGCCGGCACTGTCTGAAAACGTTAACCAGATAGGCACAGAGCTCTAGCTAGTCTTAGGGTAGTAATGTTTACTCGATTGAAACAAATCAAACCGGTAAATCACAACATAACTGCTTCCAGGAGGTCAGATGCGTTGGTTCAACGTACATCACTTGGCACAATATTTACTCCAGCCTCATACCTAGTTAACAAGACTTAATTATCAACAGCACAATACCGCAGCAGTAGACTCGTAAGGACTGTAGCCGAGGTGAGATAAGGAACACGTGTTGACACACCACGCCCAAAACGACCCGGAATTGTAGCCAACAAACTGCAAGGTAGGTAGGTTGTCAAGGTGTGTCATGACCACTCAGAGAGCGGTAGACTAAAACAGCTGATTCGGCACAAGACATATGAGGAAATTTCTCACTCTTCTTGTGGTTAATACAGTCAAAGCGACGTATACTGCCGCATAATCTGTTGAACACAATTGAATTTTGAGCTGGACGTTCAGTTATGGCAATTCTCTCTCCTTGATCAGTAACGTTTCACAATCTCTCCAGAACTTAAGTCGATCAACTACTTGTGGTACTCAATTCACTGTGAATGAGCAAGTTCGAGACTACTGGTTCACACACTTATCTACCAGATTGTGTGGTCATTCTGACTGAGAGAGTGCATGTTGGTCACTCTCTTTTTCCCTTAGGCTGAAAGTGATCAGCCGTCACGGCCTTGGGAGCTGGTGAAAGAGACCTTTTATGATCCATTTGTCACAGTGGTTCTCATCGAAGTTAAGAACATATGGTATAATGCAGTTTGGTCTCATTAGCACCACGCACCACAGCGACTGCAATCCCGTGGTTTAGTGAATAATCGTCACAGTCACCATTCTGTCATTTGCACACAGGTCATGACTTGCTGAGCTCTGAGAAGACCTAAAACGATCGAAACGTCTCATTATCACTTCGCTGGAGTTCACTGGGAATAACAACGTACACAAGTAATCGCTGTACATCATTACACATAACAAAACTTGATTGGCTAACGGCTAGGCATTGACAAAATTATGATTTCAGTCTTTTTTGTCACATGTTTTAATGTCAAGTTATCTAAGGTGTAATACTTAGTCAGTACATTGTCAAGTTGCCCAGACATAGAAGGAGACTTTCTAAATGAGAAAAATCCCTACCACTAAGCTATTTAGTTCTCTTGTACACTTACTTTAGGGAGCCAACTGTACGTTGTTAAAAGGGAAACGAAAGGGAGATAAATATGGGATAAACGACTTGTCCAGCTTTAGTATAAATTAGAAATCTTGTCTGACAGACAAATATTTTTAAACAAACATTCCATCTCTCTGTTGTCAGATCACCGCATTTCATGCCAAATTAATGTTCAGCAAACTGAGAAGCATCTTCTTGCCCACTACGCGTTTCGTTACTCATTGTGCCGCATTGAGGGACATGTTTCTGACTACTCAAGTCTTATGGAACTGTCAGTAAAAATTATCCAAAATGATTGTTTGTCAAATTGAAACTGCTCCATTAATTCACAAAAATTTCACTGTTACCGTTTTTACGGTTTTCAGAACACCTCTAGAAAGGTATTGAAAACAATTTGTGTCGCTAGCCTAGTTTCACTACGAAATCTTCAGTGTACCTACGGAGTCTAAACTTTTCAAACTGTTGAGAATTGTTTTGGCTTGTGTATATTGTCGTTAAACAACTCACTCCCCGAACAAATTTGACTGGATAAATCAGAAACAGTTTTGCACAGTGTATCTCTCGGGTACACTTCGCTACATCTCATCAGGTACATACTGCAGTTTGCGGACTTATAGAGCAAAGTTCAGCAAGAATTATGAAACAAAACGACAAAAAAATCAATAAACATACATCAATGCGCATCACTTAACAAGGTAATCTGGCTTTGATAAACAAGTCTCGCTCCACCTGGAGGAAAGGTCTCTATTTGTTAACTGACACCTCCCCACAAATCTGTGGGGTCTACGTTTTTTGGTGCTTCACACATCTCAAGGACTTTTTCCAAGTTTAATTGGGATCAATATGTCAACAAGTGCGAAGCGGTCGATGAGGCGAGCTTTTTGTAACATGCCACGTTCTGACCGGGTTGAGATATTACGGTATCCACGACCGTTTTACGAATCTAAAGCGTAATGTGATCCTGCGTGAATGGCACTCTGTTCGGAGGAAAACGTGCTGCACGATAGCTTTGGAGTGCATGTTCTACACTGCCCGACTGGTCATGCTGTTCATTATTGCTGGAATTTCAGTCCATTGATGAAGACGCTGCCAACACTCAGTATCAAATCCTACATCATCCATGAATTTTCGCTTGAGTGCCGGACTGCTTGCTTGCATCACGCAAACTACGCACTTAAATTAGAAACACAACTGAAGGTATGTCACTGTTGATGTGTGTAACAGAATTCCAGAAACCAACCTGCATTGAGACAGGTTTTCTGGCTGAATTTTAACAAACGCATGGTGTAAGAACAAGAGTATACTATCGCCTCTGTGTACATTGCAGCCAGCTACCCTAAATAAACAAACTGGAACATAAGAATCCTTCTTAAATTGAATGCTGAAATTTCAGTATATTCCCGGGAAGCATAAAATCACAGATAGCACACAGGACCGTTCTATTTACTTTTAGTGGATTAACCGGACTGTCCCATTCCATTGACAACTTCAGTCATCATCATCGTCATTACAGACAGCAATACATTAATTGTTCACATTGAAGCTTAACTACCACAGAACCACGAAGGAAAAAAAAGAGAAAAGAACCTATATGAGAAGGGAGTAAAAAAAGAGGGGAAGGGGAATGGACCTGACTACTAAAAATAGCTACGTCTACATTCAAACATACAAAATCAAGGCGTCCACAACTTGCAAACAAACAACCGAGCTGTAATCGAAAGTAAGGACAACTTCAGTATGCAATGACTACTTGCTCCGGTAATCGCGTTCCCCATGAGATTGAATGGTTCTTTCTGTAATGATAAGTTGCACCATCACACACGGTTATGAGTGTTTCCATTCCTTTTCTCACATGGTAAGCACTTCATCCGTAAGTTTTCTCAAATAAACCGATATTAAAACCTCAGTTTGTTTGATATCCCAACCTGTTCCGCTCACAATAATAGAGGTTCTTATTAAATCAGCGCGTTGATCATGGCAAAGTTTCAACAAGTGTAAACTTAAAAAAGAAAGAACCGTGTAACATGCATTCGTTTTGAAGTTATTAATCCACTACTTACATTCAGTGAAAGCGACAGGTAGTCCTGCATCTGTGCTTACAGAGCACGATTAACCGTGTTCAGTTCTCTATGTGAACTGATGAAAGTGCTTCATGTGCATGTGAATTAACCCTCCATTCTCTTGTAATGCTCAGCACGAGTGGTGACCTATCACTGTTCACTCTTTTAGCATACACACGATCGTAGTGCCTGTATAGCGACAACCTAGCTTAATCTCTCGCAAACTGTTCAAACATAACTGTTAGCTGGGAAGCAGTGTTTCGTGGCCTATGTCATACGTGTCTGCTAGTATCCTCTGACTAACAGTAGAACATTAGTTATACCTATCTTCTTAATGTTCACCGGTGGGGGTCACATTCTGTAACTCACAGCGCAGCTGAGTAAGGTTTTAGCACGATGGGAATATGACTCAAAGTACCATTCGTCAAGGTAGTACCTGAAGAAAAAGAAACAGGATTGATAAGTAAGTGAGTGATTCGAGCAACACTCACGAGCCAGTATGGTTGAGAGTTTAACTGAGAGTATTCGATCGTATCCAGTGTAAGGATGATTGTGCAGTGGTCAACACACTGTTATCTCTTGAGAACGTGGCAGGATTTGAAATCTGTTTTGTGGCAGAGCTATCCACTAATGAAGATCTGTAACAGTTGCCAAAATTCAATCTAATGATTCTTTTCAAAAGGAGTGGGGTGAAAGGTCCAGCAGACTGGAAAACCTGTCACAAATATGAGTGGCGTTCAGTTTAAATTAATTAACAGTGAAAATACCCTACCGAAGGTAGATTATTGGTCACTGTATGGTACGGCACTGTATTGACAAAACGGTCACCCTTTGTAAAAGGGAGATGAAGTGGGAAATATGTCATTCTATCCGGAGCACATAGAGCAACATTCATTAAAGTAAAGACACCCTAACAACCACATCTTCTAATTTGATCTGTAAGCACCATGGGACTGATAAAAGCTACTCAAGGCCAATAAAATACTATCATATTCATATTGCTGTAGGGTCCGTGTAATGTTCACCTCTCCAACGTAACACGTTTTAATGTGATACTCGCAGTTAGTTGATCAACTTTCAACAAGTGAAATACTGGTCTACTGTGATTGACCAAAAAGTGAGCTTCCTTGTCATAAAGCAACCCGCTTGCGTGGTTTGCTCAAGTATGTTACATATTATTGACATAGTTTGTACTTTTATACAGTCTATACTTGCACATGGTCTATTTGTTGATTGTGAAGCCTTGTCCGTTCTCACTTAGTTGAAGTATAATTGGAGAATACTACCAGTTAACATATTTACAACGGTCTCTGTTAACGATGGGGCACATTTGTTTCTTCGACGGTAAATAGGGATTCTTGCTACTATGGAGTGAGAATAACACGCTTGATCGCAACTTCCCCGTCCAAATTGATATTACAACCCGCGTTAACTACACAGTTCGTTATTATAGGAGTACACCACTTATGGCTGAGAGTAGATGTAATCATTCGTTCGCCCCTAATGTGAGATCGGTGATGGGGTGGTCAACGCCTTACCAGTAGGTCACCACAGATCACATCCCGATCGGAACAGAGATATAAATTACTGGTGTGCTCCTGGGAAAATATAAATTTCACTACGCAATGCAATCACAGGAATAGAGTTGTCACAAAGTCAGTTGTTTTAGGGAAAGTTGGGACAGATCGTTTGTATTTTGAGTCATGGTGTGAAAGACGTTTGTCATTCAAACCCCCCAGAAGGGCGACTGATCGATCCAAGACCGACCACTTTATCTGAGAAATCTCAGTTATCCGCTTTGTTTGAAGTGTATTTATCTTTCAGAATTTCTGCGGTCTTCTCGGCCAATTGGTTCGGTGTAGTTCCAACCTCTCAGTTAATCACTTCAACATCTTCCACATTAAATGAATGAAATGTGTCTAACACATGAGGAAAGATTTCGACAATTTCTTATAATTTCTTGATACTCACTTTGATATCTAGGTGTCTAGAAAACCTCTCTTTGATATCCTAATCCTGGTTTTATCGCTCCTGTGGTCCATCCGAAACAAACACATTAAAAGATTTTTTAATGTGTAATTAACAAATCATCCAAAAACGGAAAGTTTAGTAAGACAAAATGGAGTAGAAAAATAGCTCAATCACATTCATGACCCGCGGGATCGTTTCTGACATTCTTTTATTGTGCACTATAAAGGCTGTGTTTCTTCATTCCCTATAGACGCCTAGTAATGAGCTAACCGCTAACTGTGAACTCCTACTGAGGGGCACTTTGTGGTGGCCGTTCTTTGTTAATCTCTGTTTGCCTATGTTCGTGTATAGATGTAATGTTATGTGAAATGTTTGGTACGTTATACCTATACAAGTGTGTTCTGGATGATCATCAGAGACCATTCTGTATAACCGTGATTTTACGACAAACCGTGATCGTGCATTCATGTCTCATCCTAAGGATGCATAAATCCAGAACCGGTAAATGAACGTTACTCGATTCCAGTTCCGTTGTCTATCTGATTGTTTTACCTGCAATACTTGGTTATTGCGAGACAGTCACTATTCGATGTAACACATATCTATTAGTTTATCGTCTTTTATGGCCAGAGACTTACTCAGCCGAACGAGTTTTGTTCACTAAATGGATTTGGCTTGGTTAGTCTGATGTTGAAGTGTGTTCTGTTAGTGTGCTGAAGTTGTCTGATAAATAAAAGTCACTATGGTAATTCACTTGAACGCTTAACAAACTGTTCAGCAATGTAGTAGCGTACCACATTTCAGTTGGTACAACTTGCAGCTGTCGTCTTCAAAAGCGACACACACACACCCAACCGAAACCAGCAGCTCTGACACGATTTACAATGAATCACTATTCTGAAAACGGCTTTTCGGTTCAGATATGCTGACTAGAAAAATTCATTTTTTTACGTAACTGTCGTAACGTGGGAGAATCGTACTAATGTACTGTTGTCAACAAAGTCTAAATTTTCTAGTTGAACTTAGGTATCCATAGCTAAAGTGTTTATTTTAATAAATATGGTGATAACCGGTCAATACTGTCGTCACTAACAACGCACTCATTGGCGAAATGTGATTAACATATTAACTAACAGTAAACTCGAACAATTCATGGTTATTGCGTAAATCTCTATTGTCAGTGGGCAAGTTTCGTCAATCCAGTTAGAAAAAGACGTACTTGTGATAATTTTCTACTCTACGTAACTCTTCAAAAATAAGCGGCCGTTTTATGTGGCTAATCAGCCAGATTTCAATGAAGTTGGTACAAACATCTAACGTCAACAGTTAATCGTAACTGAAAGTATATTTTAAAAAACCAAAACGCAAAATCGGAATTTTTTACTATATGGCAGATTTATTATACTTTATCGTGGGAACTAACAATTCGATAGTTAGATCATACAGGTTCAATATACCATAAATTACCAGGTCTCGCAACACTGTGAAAGCAGGTGAACTGTCCAATACAAAAAAGATATGCTCAAAGCGTAATCGACTATCATTGTATCCTACCAGTCTCAATTTTCAATGAATTCGTCAACTGCGTTCTGAATGACGGAAGCTGGATTTCATTTGACGGTTCCTTGTGTTCAAGTCTAAGTACAAACAGCCCAAAATTTAAAATACTAGTATATTGTTTGAACGGGGTCGCAGTAGACAATCAACTAGACAGTATAATATTCATTATATCCAACAGCTTCTCTAATGATCTAAGTCTTACATATCACTTGAAATGTATAATATCTCGTTTGGACAATATTGCTTACAAATCAACAACGTTAGCTTAGTTCTTTTTGTTTAGATTCCTTCTTACTAAGTGATCAAAACAGTGGAATTTCATTTTAACCATTGTACGGGGAAAGCAGGAAAAAGTGAACTGGAAATCCAGATGATCCGTGTAAGATTCATAGCAGATGACATGGTTATGTCTAAGGCAACCGTAGGTTCAGAGGCGAATATGACTTTATGTACAATATCAAAAGAACTGTTGTAATGCGAGACTGATATTCAGTCTGTAATATGCAACGGACTGAAGCCATTGCTTAAGAAAACTGCAAAAGCCATGGTTTGCGCTGATATCTTTTTGTTGTAAAGTCTGAGGTCAAACTACACAGGATAAATGGTACATTGAATATGCCCTTTGGTTGAAGGAACTTCCTGTTGCAAATGATCCTGGGCTGGGCCGGTGCCATTTAAGATAAACTTCAACACCGGACTACAGATTCGAAGGCTGGTAACTGACTCTTGTCGATTAGAGTTGGGTAGACAATATATTACTCAGTGTGCGCATGGCTGTAAACTCTTTCAGTCTAACCACCGAAAATTTAATTTTCAGCTGTTGTGTCCAGTTACACGATGTTTTGTGGGTAACCTTCGAAACGTGTAGATTTAAGATCAAGTTCATTCATTCATTAAAAGTTCACTTATGTTCCACACACATTTAATACTTTCTAATTTTCTCACATTAATAAAACATATACTTAAAGTTATACATATAAATCATTAGAGTTTACTTCCATTTATTCATTAGTGAAAATAAGGATACTCAAGCTTTTGTATTGTACCTACACAGTCTTTCATACTCCATACGTACTAGCTTAAAAGCTTTCACAAGCGCCAGACAGTCAAATGATATCTTGCTCTCTAACGCATGTACAATTGCTCTTTAATTACGACTTTATTTCCGAAGGCGTGTGGTCACCTTGAATAATAGGAAATTAACTTTTCAGATTATTGTGCACACGCTCCCATCTCCCGTTCTTTGTCAGCATTATTGGTGAGTCATTTTCATCAGTTTCTTTTAAATTACTAATGAGTAGTCGAGGATTTGGTTTATTTCCAGTCGAACAACATCCACAATTGATCGCAGCTGTTGCATTCCCTTAGCCTTTCTAGTCGGCCCCTTTAGAAAAGAAATGGGCACTAGACTCGAGTTTCGCTCTCATTAGAGTTCGTCAGTAGTGCATATCCTCGCCATTGCCGAGACTAAAACCACGACCACGTTGTTCATGAGCAGGCAACCTTGTTTACCACTGCGCCATTGACCTCATATTAGGCACGACCGAATTGTCATATGTGAGCGCTTTAATGAGCTCTAATGAGAGCAAAACTTGAGTCTAGTGTTTCTTTTCTTTTAAATCTTTGTCTCCTGTGCGTTCTTTGCCATGTGACTGTACAGAACGCACTGCACCAGTATTTACTGCTGGCAATGTTGATGATTATGATGACGTTGATTACGAATGTTGAGTTTTAAACTAGCAGGTCTCAGTAGAAGTTACCAAAATCAAATTGCACACACAGGGTTTTCCATATGTTTGAAGTTGCTTGTCCGACGTTCACTTTCATAGGATATACGATAACAGAGAAGGACGGTGGACACCTGACGAACAAGTATCCATACCTGTGTCCGTGTTATTCAGTCATGAGAACACGGTGCATTGTAGTGAAACGCATGGAAAAAGTCTGTACCTAGAAAAGCTTTCGGACAGCAACAGTGATTGGAAAAGTGAGTGACAGGAAAGAAACTCAGCATACGTATAGTGAGCTCGTTTTAGCATACGGAAAGCAATGGCTGACTAGCAACGACACTGATGGATTGAGCACAATTCCACCTTACTAAACTAAGTGCTTGAACTAAATTATCTGAAGACTGTTTGATGATAGGATTACGTGATTTCAGCACACGCCACCGTGTTAAACAAGTCTAGTATTTCATGTTGCTTATAATCTGACGCCGAATGGTCGTCACCCAAAGACCAAGGAACTCATGTAGTGTTATGGCTATAAAATTGCCCTACGTTGTACGGGCTGAAGATCACTTGCAATGTACAGCTTACACATTCAAATAATCCGCTAGAACTCAGTGCACGTCACTGAGGAGAATGTTAACATGCTGAATTAAGAATGAAACACTCTCGAACATTCCAGTAAATTAATCGACCCGTTACCCAATTATAAGGTTAATGTTTGCCAGCTGTTACGACCTTCCCATCTAAATCGTACTTATCTGAATATGGAGGTTGTAATCAACCACGAGTGACACATGGACGCTGTGATCATCGATTGGTTGTCAGTCAAGCGTGTGGGATAATTGCCAGTGTGAATGCGGCTGATGAGTGCTCCCACTTCCGATGATCGACAGTTGGTGAACGGAAATCATGTTTCCTGGGAAACATTCGGAGTTGTGCACTGTTATAACTTGAACAGTGTTTGCAGTTGATTGCACTTTCCGGTACATGAACTTCATGTTGACTGTTAATCACTTGACTTAATTGTGGGAGCATATTTTTTTCGCGAATGGAGAGAGATGTTCTGATTTGATTGCATTCCCTGTTGAAATCACTCAAGACAGTTAGTTAGTCCGAGTAGTATTTGGGATGTGGTTTGTCACACGTTGATTATCACTCATATTTGACCATAACTGCCATAAATCAGATCGATTCAGGATGAGACACTGGGATTGAGTTTCGGTTTTGTTTAAGCTCATTAGTACCACATGTCCTCGCCAATACCGGCAGTCCACACTTGGTCCTCATATATCTTAGTCTAGCGCGTTTGTCATTACTCAACTGAGCCACACTATCAGATGTGAACATTTGGCCACAGACATTGGTCAGCAGTGCAAATGCACTCACACATGAACAGACTTCAGCCTGTTTTTTAAAAGTTCATTGTAACCTGTCACCAGCCTCTATGAAGTGCTCAGAAAATTAGGTTGGATACTTGTATCGTTCTGTGTACCACAAACAATCAGGTACATGTTTAATCGTTATCACTCATATATTTACTATACAGTTAGAGCGGTAACAATCAGTCCTCAGTTGACCAGGTCAGAGAACCTACCAAAACCCAATTCTTATGTGTAAAGTCGCGCCTCCTTTTCTCATAGTGTAAAATGAACCAGCCATCCCAATTTCAGTGACCGTTATTTCCTGACCTGGTCGCTTAGTATAAGGGTTATCATCCTATAATTTACTCACAGATCCCTGGTTCGAGTCCACGGTGTTATTGTTCCTGATCAGACGTAACTAGACCAAACTAGGCGTCCACCATTTCACCGGTAACTTACTACCGGAAAAACCCTCTTAGTAGCTGAATACGATAGGCTTTTCTGCAGATACACCTGAAAGGAAACACTAGATTGTGAAGTCCCAATCATGTGGATGTCGATCAGAACGAAGAAGAAATGATCGGAGTTCCTCACCAGTAGGAGAAAGAGTAAGAATTACCGATGACACTTAACAAATGTGGAACTTGAGCACTGAGCGTTTTTGTAAGGGCATTTGAAAGCTATCTGCAAGAAGTTGAATGTTACAAACACATACAGACGGGTATCAGCCTGGAACGAAATAACCGGATGGTCTTGTTATGGACAATTTCATTGTCGAAGATCTCTGTTCTATCAAAGAAGTCCTATCTATATGCTGTACATTCACTCAATATTTTCTTCCATCGCATCGAGTGGAAAACCAGCGAAAACATTCCCAGATGTCATAATTATGTGAAATTAAAATCCAGTATAATGAGTAAAAACATCATGAGGAGTGGGGTAACTGTTTTCACTAAAAGGATGACAATGCCGAGAGACCTGCACGAGGAGAGTTGAATTAATTATGCATTACACGTACTTATGATATGTACTTATTTTGTTATCAACTTCACCTTCATAGAAAGATGCTCATGATTATTAGCAGTGAATAGACGTACGATTGACAGGGTTAGTAACTGTGTATCTAGTTCCCATAAACGGAGAGTGAAAACAGAGAGAGACACACACAAACATTCACAAATGTAACTTCATCAGTGCGATGTATATGACTGCATTCGAAAATTGGTTGATGGAAAGATAATCTGATCGATATAATGTGAATGTCATTCGATTTAAGCTGAGGATGGACATTTCTATTGAATAATGCAAGTCGTGATTCGTACTCCACCTTAATTTGGACGTGAGTACACGAGATGTAGTTATAGGAAACACAAATCTACAATTTAGTAATATGCTTAACAACTGCTAATTTTCCCAAGTTTTCTTGCAGTGTAAAACAAACATCTCTGTTTACTAGAATATTCAGTTGGCACGAAAATAATTTAAACGGTTTATCCACTGACTCTCACTTAAGTATTTACTCGTAAGGGTGAATTTGACTACTTGTCAACGAATTCTATCGGTCAAACTAACTACTGAGCATGCATCATCGTCATTTGAACTATACCATTATCCGACTATTGTCCATTTGTTGAACACCGTCAACAAATTGCCCATTTATATTTTGTAACGTAGACACACCGGATCAAGCAGAACTGTGTAATTAAGAACGCTTACACTCATGAACACGAAAATTGGTAACCTTGAGAGGAGTAGAGGTTGTCATGGATGGCTATTGCCTTGTCTATGTTTCAACAGCGGTTTTGCAAATGGTAGAGGAGTGTCTGTTGAAATGTTTTTATAGAAATCGTTTAGCCTCTTACAGAAGTAGTTGCCACAGTAAAACGATTTCAATTGTCTCAACCTTTAAACAAGATAAATTCAGACGAGGACAAATGCAGTAACACTGACGAGACTAGACACGATTGTGGGAAACTATCGTTAACAGGTTCATCTGCAGTCACCGTGCACAGTTTAAACTGAATTCGCAGGGGGACTATGTCCAAGTAACCGATAGTGCATATCCAACGTAAAACATTTTGTCAGAAGAACAGGAAGTGACTGAACGATGCTCGACAAAGAGGGTTAAACAGACCAGTCAAAACGTTACCATTGTAAAACTGAGTTGAGTCTACGTGGATGTTTTAAATTCATCCAACATTTCACATTCAAACAAAATTACTGATTAGAAAGTCGTATTCTAAGAGATAATGCTCTATGATCAACCATGCAAAGTCGATTTTAAAACTCTGCTACAATTAGCAGCATCCTCATTTAACTTACTGTAAAAGTCCGCAATACTCATTGCAATAGTTCAAAAATGTTGAATTTCATTCTGCCCTAATCTTTTATTGCTACTCAGCTTTTCACCTATCAGCATGTGATATGAACGGACGCGAACTGTGTGTGGCCGTTGGACCTCACATGATTCAACACTTCTCAGTGTACATTTTATTTGATTGAAAGAAACCGCACACCAGCTTCTCTGTCCTGAATTCAGATCATTGTGCTTTAGTTTTGTTCACAGTTCTAATTATTTTTGTTGGTTTTCATGAGTAAAGTCCATTGGGGAAACGTTGTCATACTGTCAGATCCAATGACTGAGTTCTCAGCTACTGGATCTGTAATGATACGTTCACAAAAATAAGATACTCGTTAATAAATTTGGAGCAGGATTTGCGTGAAACAATTTACAACGCATCCATGCCTTACTTTTATGGTACACATCAGTTGAGACATCACGGGGCATGTGAAGCTGACAGAATGGTTGGTTGGAGATTATTCATTTACAAAAAATAAATCATTTTGGAACAAGGCTTCCATCATCTAAGATGGGGGAGACATTGTATGTACTAAATATCCTAATAAACTCACACACCAGTCTCAATCCTCCGTGGAAAGTGAATTGATCCATATGGTGCATTTAATTACAAGATAATTTTGATGTCATGGAATACGCGGTTGACCACTGAAGCCAGATATCCCGTTATCTTACCATCGAAACACTTTGTATTCACTTTACTTATTCAATACAGCAATGAGAATAGCTATCATTGAAGTGTGAAACATCTTTTTCTGTTAACTACGATCGATGAAGATAATCACGCGCACTGAAGAGTTGTTGCCATTGCCGAAAATGGCTTGTCACCATGTCAATAAATTATCGTAGCAGTTCTCATTGACAGAAGTACGGAAACTTCGACATCTTTATAAGACCTTGGATTTTAGCAAATTTTCTACTTCTCTCAGCTAATGTTGGGTGTGGTTGTGTTTGGATTTAATCTGTTGCTACATTGTTTGGAAATTGCACCTGATTTATTTCACTATGATTGCAGCTGTACTGCTTTATTGATTGGAAAGGTGAGTTACATAATGCACTGAAATAGTAATATATGTTATCTGTCCTCTGACTGTACAATGAGCGAAGATCCCACATGAACTGAACTATAGCGCTGCAGTTATGAGTGCAACCGATAAGTAGTAACTGGGTGAATACTCTTCAGATCCACTTTATAAGACGTCATCTGTTAGTTATTTCGTATGTTCGTCCCCCTCGTTATGCTTTCCAGTTAGCTGTCTGTTCGCGAACTGAACCTGCGGTAATTATGCTGTAAATATTCCTTCTCAAGCACCTCTCGTTTTACGACAAGGAAATGAAGCTGATATCACATGATTTAAGTTCGAAATTTTACTGCATCATTCATGAACCTAGGAACACAGATCCGTCGTGTACCAACACTAGTTAGTAGATGTCACGAGTTTAACCACTAGATCGAGAATATCAGAACAACAGTAGTCCGAGCAGCGCCAAACAGTCTCATTTTATTGAAAAAACAACACTTTTTTTTTATAAAGGAACACAGTATTGCTACTGGGTGACAAGCGTTCTTCACATTTTGACTGATCCATTTGTTGCTACGTCCCACCAACTTTCTTCGAGCAACTCCGTTGTTTACATCTAACACGCATTCAGACAGCTTGTTTTGATCTTTAACCCACAAATAAATTCGATTGTTTCCATTGTTGATTGGTTGGCGCCGACCGAGTGCAATTTTGCTCGCAATAGTTAATTGTGATTGGTTGGTGTTTCGACGTTCGGGAAACCTCTCTAGCCCAATCTCATTACAGTAGGAGGAGAAGTAATGAAATCAGAACTGTCAGAGTTTAAAGACATCGTTAGTTTTGTGGTAGTCCCAAGCCTACACGCACCTCATACTGAACACAAACTGAGTTCACTTTTCTGATGAAACAAGACTTAGCAAAGTCAAATGTTCCGTTTTGTGACTTTTAATACAGAAAATGAGCGAAACACAATCAATCAGTCATGTTAGTCTGGCATCATTTAAACATTTATGGGAATCGTCATCAACACTAGTGCAAGCCATGAAACACCTAATGCTTCGCTTATAAGAAAAACCAACGTGGAACAGAACTTATCCGAGTGCCCATCCTCATAAAGTTTTCCTATCCAGACTAAAGGGTTGCCCACATATCGTACATCTAAGCCGAGCAGGATTTTGAAAAAAGGGGCTGCAGTAAATTATCTAAAATTCGGTTTACCCAGTAGTGTTGCTGCCATCTGTTGGTTTTTTCACTCAAGGCTTTACGTAATATGTTCCGTCTACCTGTTACTTTTCAACCCTGTTCAGCTAACATTACCGTGGGGCACTTCCATTGTAATGATGATGATGATTATGATACTCGATGTATCTGATCACTGCTAGGAGGAATATCCATCCCTGTGATTAGCATGTACTCGTACAACACCATAATCGTTACCAGTATTATCTGCGCAATTTCCTTGATAAGATTTGACTACAAATCTTTATCATTGTACTGGTAAGGAGTAAGGAATTCCGATGAATGTGAATTGAGCGTCACTCACAGTCCTCCGCAAGTTTTACATTCCCATAGGCATTCTGACCATCACCTTTCGACAAGACATGAGCTTCGCTTTTACTAAGGCTAATCAGTAGTGCATATCCATGCTACGGTAGGGACTAGAGCTCCAACCACGTTTGCATGAGGCAACCGTGTTGATCACTGCTCCAGTAACCTCTCATCAGGCAAGACTGAATCATCATATGCAGACGCTCAGTCATATTCGGTTGAGGATAATTCTCAATTTATTTGTTTCACTTGCGAGGAGACACAACAAATATCTTGTTAATTCCAACTGAAGACCACAAGACTGTATGTTTATAAGTTGGTACAGAAGAGAAAAGGATCTTTGGTTGTACGTTCCACTCTCTATGTTGTTTGGGTGAGAAAGTGAGCTGGAGGGTTTATGGGTGAAATGAAAATGTAAACAGAAGCAAATAGAGAGAGGTTTCAGTGAACATGTTGGTGTTCAGTCATCTCGGCAACAAACAATGAAACACAGAGAAAACATAATGTGAGACGTGCGCACTTAATTGCCTGTGGGACGGTTAGGAAACTGGAAGCGCAGATTGCCTCACACGCATGTGTCGAGGAATACGTTAAAATCCCCAATCGTTTCAGCCTTGACCTCATGGTTAGGTAGTGCGTTTCAATCTGAACAGATTCTAACTGTAAAGCAGTTCCATCTGTAAAGTAACCTGCATATCCCATGACTCAATTTCAGCGAGTGAGTGGTAGAAGGTGTTTTGGTGGATTACCTGAGGTATGGAGTATTTTATGTGTGAAACTAGTCTTCATTGAACTGTCTGTAATTCATCGAGAATTGACCTGGTTTAGTTAGTCTGTTTGTAGGTAAGGGATTTTCTTAAACCCATTAATTCTTCCAGTGACCCGTCTTTAGACATTTTTACTAATTACTTGACCTTTTTAAGATATGGACGTCAGGCCTGTATATTCGTTTCTATTTGTGATCGGATTACAGAGATGAACAAGGTACTTTACATCTTTTTGACCAGACTGCGCAATTTGCAAACAGATTCAAACTGTGTATAACTGGGGTCGATGTG